>JAWQFJ010022122.1:0-51912 GCA_034096865.1 Theodoxus fluviatilis
GAAGATGACCTGCATTTTCATTTGTGAAAGATAAGCGCTTTAACGACCTATTGATGCAATCAACATACAGATTTAATAAATTAATGCTGTTCATGGCTTACATTTTCTTTGGATGGGTTTCTAGTGTCCCAATATACAGCTTTTTCTGTTCGAACTGTAGACAGCGTGTGTGTGTTTAGCTATATACGTCTCCGTTTAGCGCGATGTGCATACCAAATCCAGTTAGGGCTTTATACGTGGTTAGGGCCCGTACAGCTAAACACACACACGCTGTCTACGGTTTGCACAGAAAAAGCTGTATAATTATTGGGACACTAGAAACCCCATCCAAAGAAAATGTAAGCCATGAACAGCATTAATTTATCAAAGCTGTATGTTGAATGCATCAGTAGGTCGAAAAAGCTGGTACATGTTACAATTCGCAATGCAGGTCGACACGGCGAAGAATCCGTGGCGACGGCTCCACTGCTTACATTGCGTGTTCGCACAGAAATCGCTGTATTTGGGGGATACTAAAACCCCATCCAAAGAAAATGTAAGCCATGAACAGCATTAATTTATCAAAGCTGTATGTTGAACGCATCAATAGCTCGTGAAAGCTCCCACGATTTAAAATTGCAAATGCAGGTCGACGCGATATAGATATCTTATCTACACAAGAAGCGTCTATTGCCATGGCTTGGCACGAGAACGAGGCGCGGAGCAAAGGGACGTAACTCTAAATTCTGACCCCGCTTCGCGTAATGAAAATCGATTGAGTTCGCGGTGTCAGCAAAGATTATAGGTACCTATAATCTTTGGTGTCAGTTCCAGAATGTCTGGCCGACGAAATCTGAACTTACGAAATACTTCTTGGTCATCGTAGGTGTCGAAGGGATTAGTTCGGTCCCGGAAAATCCTGTTTCTTCGCAGAAGACGCCGCTGCCGTGCTCGGAAAAACAAAACGGCCGCCATATATTTACACGCGTTTAGGCCCTCGGAGGTGCGATAACTTTATACGCGAAAATCCGTATAGGATAGGCTAACCAGATTGACGTGCATACCGATTGTTCCCGCCTATCCGCCCGTATAGGGGATAAACGCGACCGACGTGCATACGGGCCCTGGACGCCTAAGCAAGCCGAAGAATTCTATTCTATTCTATTCTATTCCTTCAAAAATCTCCTCGCAAATGACGTCACGTTATACGACGTCAAATGATGACGTCACAGATTTTGCAAAATGGAGTCTGTTGAATCGTTTTCATTGAAACACCAAAATGTAAAAAAGTCACTTTCTTTTCAAACCTCGATTCTGAAAATTTGATAATATTGAATGGGACCTAACTTCCAGTCAGTGTGCAAAATCTCAAGGAAATCCGTCCAGTAGTTTTTGAGATATAGGCCGTGGAGACGGGACAGACAGACAGACACACACACACAGACAGACAGATAAAAACCGCTGGCGCTGAACCTCCAGGTTTTGGCATTTAAGAAAAGATTGGGTTCGAACCCGCAACCTCTCGAGAAAAGAGGTGGAAAACACACATAAAAACACAACAAAACCACAACCTCTCGAAAAAAGAGAAGAAAAAAAAAGTTTCAGCGCAGAATCAAACCTGGTCATGCATGACCAAGAGTCGAACGCTCTACCAGCTGAGCCATTAGAGAATTGCAATGACGGAGTGTTTGTAAAGCATGTAAATCCATTTCTAAGCTATCGGCCCAGGAACAATCAACCATATATTTTAAACATGATGGATAGGTTCAGGAAGCTCCTATTATGACATGCTTTGCTTTCCTTTGGCATGTCATAAACGCTGAATTAACACTCCGGCACCGGATCGGCAGCAAAAATACGCTTGACATCCACACGCAACGATTACACCGAGACCGCGCAATCGAGCGATTTTCACTTACGTGAAGCGAGGTCAGAATTTAGAGTTACGGCCCTTTTCAGAGCCATGGCAACAACGCTTCCACGTGTAGTCTATGCGTGAGACCTGCCTGTCGGATTTTAAAATATAGGAGCTTTCCCGACCTACTGATGCATTCAACATACAGCTTTGAGAAATTAATGCTGTTCATGGCTTACATTTTCTTTGGATGGGGTTTCTAGTATCCCGAAATACAGCGTTTTCTGTGCAAACATGCACGCAACGAAGCGGTGGTGCAGATTCTTTGCCGCGTACGTATATCTGCGTTGACCTGCATTCGATGTGTAAAAAGTTGAAACTTTCCCGACCTACTGATGCATTCAGCATACAGCCTTGATAAATTAATGCTGTTCATGGCTTAGTTCGGTCCCGGAAAATCCTGTTTCTTCGCAGAAAACGCCGTTGTCGTGCTCGGAGAAAAAAAAATGGCCGCCGTAATATTATTTACACGCGTTTAGGCTCTATCGGACCTCGGAGGTGCGATAACTTTATACGCGAAAATTCGTATAGGATAGGCCGTAACTCTAAATTCTGACCTCGCTTCACGTAAGTGAAAATCGCTCGATTGCGCGGTCTCGGTGTAATCGTTGCGTGTGGATGTCAAGCGTATTTTTGCTGCCGATCCGGTGCCGGATCGAGAGCAAAATCTGCTTGCAAACGGGTATGTATATAGGCGCCTTAAAATCCCCCTTCCTTCCCGGTCTTAAAAAAGTTTGGAAACCCACCCCCCAAAAAAAATGAACTGATCCGCCCCTGAGGATAAACGCGATTAGTCCACTAAACGGACCGACGTGCATACAGGCCCTGGACGCCTAAGCAAGCCGAAGAATTCTATTCTATTCTATTCTATTCACCCTCCTTCAAAAATCTCCTCGCAAATGACGTCACATTATTCGACGTCAAATGATAACGTCACAGATTTTGCAAAATGGAGTCTGTTGAATCGTTTTCATTGAAACACCAAAATGTAAAAAAGTCACTTTCTTTTCAAACCTCGATTCTGAAAATTTGATAATATTGAATGGGACCTAACTTCCAGTCAGTGTGCAAAATCTCAAGGAAATCCGTCCAGTAGTTTTTGAGATATAGGCCGTGGAGACGGGACAGACACACAGACAGACAGACAGACAGATAAAGTCTGTAGGACCTCCAGTAAACCTGGAGGGATAAAGTCTGTAGGACCTCCAGTAAACCTGGAGGGATAATCACCATTGTGCTTCCTATGTCTTGAATTAACAGCTTTGTGTTGCATGACCTTGGATGACCTTGACCTTGGGTCAAGGTCACATGTATTTTGGTAGGAAAAATGTGTAAAGCATTTCTTAGTGTATGATGTCATTGGTAGGTTTAGTTGTTTGACCTTGACCTTGAAGGTCACCTAAAGGTCAAGGTCATATAAAGGTCAAGATCAAGCATGTGAGTGGTACGGGCTTTGCCCTTCTTGTTAAAAACATCAAACCATTTTTAAATGAAGATTTGTTATGGAAAGGTAGGCCAACTTACCTGTGCACCCATCGCTCACACACATCGCAGCCGATTGAGCTTGAACCTGTTGTGTCGCAACAAGCCACATTACACTGCACACAAGGGTGTCGGGGTCGTAGGCCTTTGTGCATGACGTACAGTAAGCAGCACCAACTCACCAACACACTCACCAACACACTTACCAACACATCTGCAATGTTCACAATGTTCTTAAAAACGCGCATATGATAGTTTTACGTTTATAACATTTACGAAATGACATAAACTAAGTTATTTCTGTTTGTTTGTGGTTTATTTTTGCGTGATTACTGTCATTATGGTATTATAATTTGACAAACATCCTAACCAACATACAGACTGACTAACAATCTCACAGTTCGTATACTCATTACGTATTACGTATATTTATTATATATGATACGATTCGTCTAACAAATGTGACATATATCGTGTGTTATATCTCTGTAACCCAAGTTACGTATGTTGCATTTTTGACTCACATGCGAAGCAAAAGTGAGTCTATGTACTGAGCCGTGTCGTCCGTCCGTCCGGGCGTCCGGGCGTCCGTCCGTCCGGGCGGGCGTCCGTCCGTAAAAAACTTAAACGTTGGATTTTTGTCGGAGACTATGAAGTCTATCAACACCAAATGTGGCATGATGGTGTATGATGACAAGGCCTCAAAAAACATACATAGTGACTTGACCTTGCTTCAAGGTCAAGGTCACAGGAGCCATAAATGTGGTCTCAAAAACAGTCATTTTTCACATTTTCCCAATTTTCTCCCACGTTATTGAGAATGGCGACCTTAGCTACAAGTGGTATATAGGTCAAAGCAAGCCCTATCTTTTGATACCAGTTTGGTTGACCTTGCTTCAAGGTCAAGGTCACAGGAGCTCTTCAAAGTTGGATTGTATACATATTTTGAAGTGACCTTGACCCTGAACTATGGAAGATAACTGTTTCAAACTTAATAATTATGTGGGGCACATGTTATACTTTCATCATGAGACACATTTGGTCACATATCATCAAGGTCAAGGTCACTTTGACCCTTATGAAATGTGACCAAAATGGGGTAGTGAACCACTAAAAGTGACTATATCTCATGATAGAAAGTGCCAATAAGCACCATTGTGCTTCCTATGTCTTGAATTACCAGCTTTGTGTTGCATGACCTTGGATGACCTTGACCTTGGGTCAAGGTCACGTGTATTTTGGTAGGAAAAATGTGTAAAGCATTTCTTTGTGTATGATGTCATTGGTAGGTTTAGTTGTTTGACCTTGACCTTGAAGGTCACCTGAAGGTCAAGGTCATATAAAGGTCAAGGTCAAGCATGTGAGTCGTATGGGCTTTGCCCTTCTTGTTTTCATCATTATGTCAACTACAACCAGAATCACTCAAGAGCTGCCCCATCTCTGTCCAGCTTCAAAAGAGGCCTAAAGACCTTATTCCTCTTCCGAGACTTAAACGACAATATGCTGTTGTGTAAAGCGCCGAAGAGCAGCAGAAGTGCTGAATTCAGGCGCTCTATAAATGAATTACATACATACATACATAAGATAGCCTATGTTATTTCTCTCTGAAAAACAAAAGTCACCTCTGTTACTGTTAATAGTGTTATCATTTGTGTTCATTATTAATATTTCATGAATTTACAAACTGAAAAGCACAAGTCCAGTGAGGAAAAACTAATGCATAAAGAAAAGCAAAATATACACTCACCAGGAATCCACGGAACACCAAACACCAAACAGGGATTGAGTTAAAAAACCCAACTATGAATGCAATTGGTGAACTTCTAGGGAGCATGCGAGGATCGCAGTTTTCTGACCAGTATTCATAGATCGGGTGAGCTCTCCATTGCTGCTGACTATAGTTAGTTGTTCTCAAAAATCCTTTCTCAGTCTCTTGTGGAACGGACTGACCACCCCTCACTAGGTACAACAGACAACAAATGGGGGTGGGGGGTGGGGGGGGGGGGGGGGGTGGGGGGGGGGGGGGGGGGGTGGGGGTTGGGGGTGGGGGTGGGGGGGGGGGGGGGGGGGGGGGGGGGGGGGGGAGGGGTGGGGGGGGGGGGGAGGGGGGGTGGGAGGGGGGGGGGGGGGGGGGGGGGGGGGGGGGAGGGGGGAGGGGTGGCGGGGTGGTGGGGCGTGGGCTTTGCGGGGCCTTGCGGGGCCTTGCGGGGCTTTGCGGGGCCTTGTGGGGCTTTGCGGGGCTTTGCGGTAAAAAACAGTATCCCCTGTCCTGTGCGCGGACACCCTGCGCATCAGAGTTTGGCCTGCGGTCCCACATGCGAAGACACTGACGTCATCTTCGCTCCGCGAAGGACTTAAATTATGATGACGATGACAATGATGATGATGATGATGTTGTTGTTGTTGTTGTTGTTGTTGTTGTTGTTGTTGATGATGATGATGATGATGATGATGATGATGATGATGATGATGATGATGATGATGATGATGATAATGATGATGATAATAACGATGATGATGATGATGATGATGATGATGATGATGATGATGATGATGATGATGATGATGATGATGATGATGATGATGATGATGATGATGATGCTCACACAACAGCTTGTGTCCATTTTGTAACGAAAAAGGAAATGAGCATCACTTACTACACATCTATCAAGGGTTTCATTAGTTGAAGGGACCCCCTCCCTAGTCCAATCCCAACCTCTCCATGGTTAGAAGGGGGGGGGGAGAACAGGGAGAGGTGACTCCGCCTGGACTCGCCTCTCCTTGACCAACTGGGACCCTGGCAAACGTGTTCCCCTACGTAGTGGAGCAGCGTGTTGCCGTGCTCTGCGACCTGTGTCGGGGGAGGAAGGGATCCTAGTGGTTGAGGGAAGCAGCAGGAGTCCCACTTTGGCCCGGACTTCCCCTAGACGCGTGGTCAGATGGACCCGGTCTCACCAATCGGTTGGTCGCGTCTGCGTGAGGTGTCACCATTCCTTGTAGGGAGTAGGCCCCTCCTTACCCTTTCCCTCTTCCCCCTCCCTATTGTTAACTTGTTTAGTCTAGACGTAATTTGCTGGTAACTCCGAAGGCGGTCGCTCATGGGTCAATCATGTATTGTGAAGAAGTGAGAGAACATTACTTACTCTCTCTACATGGGTATATCCCCGGAATAGCCCTGCATGGCGACGCGCTGGTCATCCGCGCAGACCATGTCCCCTTGTTGGGCTCCGTTGTGGGTGGGGAGTGCCGGGGACGAAATTTAATCATTTAATCATGGAATCTACAAAAAGAAAGAATCACCCTTCTAAAAGACAGAGTTATCCTCCAGTTTTGAGAGCCTTTCGGACTCTACTTCTCTTTTTGATGACGACAGCTGGCCTCGATTTTTGCTCGTCCGTTCTCTTGATCAGCAAAACCCACTGAACAAAGTCTCTCCATATGCCATCGCTAAAGTCATACAAGGCATTGCTGGCGAGCCCAAACAGGTCAAAAAGCTCAGGAGTGGTGACCTTCTTGTAGAAGTAACCAAGAAGTCCCACTCTTCCAACCTGCTGAAGGCGTCGACCTTTGCCAACGTCCGAGTGAAAGTCGAGCCTCACACGAGTCTCAATACCTGTACAGGTATAAGTCCATGCCGAGACCTTGCAGATCTAGCTGACGGCGACATACTGGAAGGACTGTCGGACCAGGGAGTGCAGGGTGTCCGAAGTTGACAGCAAGACGAAATGGTGTGATCAAAGCCCATCGACACGATCCTGCTGACTTTTGCCACCCCTACTTTCCCTGCCTTCGTGAAGACCGGTTACCTCCGAATCCCTGTTGCTCTTTTCATCCCCAACCTACAACGCTGCTTCAAATGCCAGCAGTTTGGTCATCACCAAGACTTCTGTAGTCGCGCTGGCCGCTGCGGGCGATGCGGTGGCGATGACCATACTGATGATGGCTGCCGCAACACCCCTAAATGTGCCAACTGCTCTGGCTCTCACCCATCTTTCTCTCGGGACTGTCCCGAAAGGCAGCACGAGAGAGAGATCCAGAGGGTGAGAGTCACCAAGGCCATATCATTTCCGGAGGCGAGACGACTCGTGGAGGCTTCGACGAGGCCTCCATGTGGTCCGTCGTTTGTCTCCACAGTTAGGTCAGCCCAGTCTGTGACTTGTCAGACAACCATCACGTGGCTGAAAGATGACAAACCGAAGTCCGTATCCGATTCGGTTTCTGCTGCTGTCCAGATGAGACACTCAGGAAGAAGTCGAAGCCACCTAAGTCATCTCGGCAACCCACTAAGCCTACAAAGAAAATGCACAAACGAGCTCCATCAACGAAAGACTGGCTTTGGAAGGGGGAGTGAGACCCATTGCAGCACCACAACCGGTTCAGTGCGCTACAGGTCTATGAGGAAATGGAGACGGGAGGTCCCGTCTCTCAGGTTCCTCAGAACCACGTCCACTCCCCTAAGAAGAAATGAGCACTTTTGTTCAGTGGAACTGTCGAGGTCTAAGGGCTTATTTTGAGGAACTTTTACTATTAATATCGCTGCTTAATTCCCTTGTTCACTGTTTACAAGAGACTCTGATAAAATCATGTGATAAAGTCTCCTTTCGAGGTTTTACTACCATTTTGTCTTCTTCTTCGGAAAGAGCTGTGGGGGGTGGAGGTGGGGGTGGGGGTGGCCTGGTGGGAAATGTTCCTCATGGTCTCGTCTCCCTGTCCACTCCACTGCAGGCAGTGGATATTCGGGTAACACTTAACAGACCCATCACCATATGTTCCCTGCGTGTACATCCCAGCTCCTCTTTAAATCGTGCCGATTTAGAAGATTTAATAACTCAGTTGCCACTACCTTTTTATTGCTTCTGGATTTTAATGGCCATAACCCTTTGTGGGGTGGTCATATCACTGACGCTCGTGGTAAACTTTTAGAAAAATTCATCTGTGATAATGATTTAACACTAAGCAGTCTACTTATCTCCATCCTGCCTCTGGGTCATTCACTACCATCGACTTCAGTCTCTGTTCCCCCTTGCTTGCCTTGGATATTTCCTGGCAGGTGCTGGAGGACTCTCATAGGAGGGACCACATTCCGGTCGTGCTGACATCTGCCAGACCCTCTGTTGCTCAGAGGCCGTCTCGGTGGAAACTCCAGGCGGCCGACTGGACTCTCTTTCGATCCCTCTGCGAGATTCGGCTCCGTGCTGAAGCCTTCGATGGTGGTGATGACCCAGAAAATGCCCACGCGTCCATCCTTCAGACCTCGATAGCACCACGGCGGGTGCATCGTCCCTGGTTTAACCAGGAGATGCTCTCCGTCAGAGAAATAATGCTCTCCGACGATTTCGAAGAAACCAATGCCCCGATAATCTTCGCCTTGTCAGGGAACTTCGAGCCCTGGCTCGGCGCACCATCCGCGATGCCAGGAGGCAGTCCTGGAGAGAGTGCGTTAGTAAGCTCTCCTCCAGGACTCCTATTCGCTAGACGTGGGAGATAGTGTGGAAGATCTCGGGGAAGTTTGTTTCTTTTCCCGTCTCTCATCTGTCTGTTGATGGGAAGACTGTCGTCTCGATACCTGAGACTGCTGATGCTCTTACTGCTACCGTTTCCTATAACTCGTCCATTTATTGCTGTATTCAGTAGTTCAAACATAACAAGGTGGCGCTGGAAAAGGTTGGGCTCAGGTTCGAGTCTGAAGACTCGGAAGTTTACAATCTGCCTTTTTCTCTGAAAGTTTTATCCCCAAGAAATGGGCGTCCCTCGGGGCAGCATTCTGAGTGTGACACTGTTCAGCGTGAAGATTAACAGTATTGTAAAGCGTCATCCTCCCGGAATTCACTCCTTTTTATATGTAGATGATTTTCTAATTGTTTGCCATGCCAAGAGCATGGAGGTTATCGAGAGGTAGCTGCAACAGTTTCTCAATCGTCTTGTGGATTGGTCGGGTTTGAACGGTTTTGAATTTTCTTCATTAAAAAAGTGTGCATGCACTTTTGTCCATGTCGCATTTTACACCCTGATCCTGTTTTGCTTCTAGATGCATTTCCTTTACTTGTCGTGGAGGAAACCAAGTTTCTTGGAATCCCCTTTGACAGACATATAACGTTTATATAACCTTAAGTATTTACGTGTGAAGTGTACCGAGACACTCAACCTACTTAGAGCTGTTGCTCACTCCCACTGGGGATAAGTAGCGGTGTTTTAATACTCCTCTATCGTGCCTTGGTGCGCTCCAAACTAGATTACGGTTTTTGTGTGTATGGGTCAGCTCGCAAGTCGTACTTGTCGATGCTCGACCCAATACACCATTAGGGTTTACGTTCTGTCCTCGGTGCCTTACGCACCTCTCCTGTGGAGAGTTTGTATGCGGAGGCACGCGAGCCTCCTTTTCATTTGTGTAGGCGCAAGCTTGCGTTGCAATACATTGTTTGTGTATGTTCTAACCCGACCAGCCCAACTTATCCTTGTGTTGTCCGACCGAAGTTTCTGCACCTATACGCGGCCAAGTCCAGCTGTATCCCCCACGTTGGGGATACGAGTTGAGGAGGATCGCGGCGGCAAACGTTCGGTTAGACAACATTTATACCTATCTTTTGTATAGGTTTCCGCCGTGGCTTATGACTGAGCCTTTTGTTTTGTAACATTTAACAAAATGTGTCGAGTGCTGCCCTCCCTCACACTTATAATAGTGAATTCCGGGAAATGTTATCCAATTACACATATTTTTATCCGCTCTATACAGATGATTCGAAAGACGGGGATTGTGTTGCGGCAGCTGTTATCGCCCGCGACTCCGTCTTGCGCTTTCACCTACCGGATGAAGTTTCAATCTACTCCGCAGAGCTTAGTGCAGTTGAGGCGTCTCTTGGCGTAGTCCAGAGCAAGAGACTGACGCGAGCCCTTGTGGTCTCTGACTCGCATTTGGCCTTACATGCTCTGCAGGGTAGAGAGATTTCGCATCCTTATTTGTTTGTCATTTTGTCCATCTCTGTCAGCTACAGTGAGAGGGTACTGAGGTCGCCTTTTGCTGGGTCCCTAGCCATATGAACGAGAGAGCAGATCAGGCTGCCAAGTCAGCTCTCTCCCTTCCCACGTCCCCGGGCAGGATCCCGGCGGGCGACCTGGTACCCCGTAGTAATAAATACATTTTAAATCTGTGTCAGGTCGACTGGGACGGCAGGGCACATAACAAACTTCATGAAATATCTTCTGTGTGGGGTGAGCGACTCTCCCCCACATCGCTCACAAGAAAAGAGGAAGTTGTGCTCTGCCGTTCCCGGATTGGCCATTCTGTTTTGACCCACTTATATTTGTTGCGGTCGAAACCTTCACCGGAGTGTCTTTCCTCTGATCGGTTTGACGCTGAGATAGAGACAATTCCAACATTTTCCAAATGCAATGAACCTGCTACAGGAAATTCGTCTGCCGGTCGAGAAGTTCGTGCGTCTCATGCAGACGTGAGCGAAGGCGGTGACGGAGCACGAGCCGAGTGTGTTGTGTCCTCAGAACAGCCGAGTACAAATGTGGAAGTACGATCTCGCGAAGAGTTTGCAGAATTCTTTCGGACGAAAGTCACGGAAGCGTTCCAACACCTCTATAGAGGGAAGCTCCACAAGATGTCGGTGATGACTTGTGTCAGGCCTCGTCAGTGGATTCTTCTGCTGCACCCTGCCATGTCGACAGCGATGAAAACAACTCACCACGACTTCCTGCCATCCCGACCTAAGACCGTTCTGCACGTCGCTCCTTCCATCCGAGGCTGCCTCAGACTAGGAGCCATCCAAGAATGTCTTTAACCACGACCGAAAGTCATCGTCGGCGCGCCGGACTGGCGGACATGCGTCGTTGGGCACATCAGACATCGCAGCTGAAGCAACTACGGAGCCTGCAGGGAGACCGCGGGCATCTGTCCAGCGCTGGCGTGTTGCAGAGACGGCGGCAAGCCTGCCGCACAAAGCGCAAGTAGTGGAGACGTTCACGTGGCACTGTCAACAAGTTTCGAGATAAACATGCATTCGCTTTTGACTGGGAGTAATGATGTAAGAGTTATTCAACAGTACAGCCCTAACGAAGGAGTAATCCTACCTGTCCACTTTGCATCGAAGTTTGGGACGAAGTACACTTTCTGCTGGATTGCAGTATGTATAGACATCCTACAGAAGGGTATATTTCACCTCATGTATACCGAGGCTTAAGAGAAGAATGTAGCTGGCTTTTAAAATGAACAAACACCAAAACATCAAGAGACGCGGCAATGTTTATCTTCTGCGCTTTAAAACTTAGAGAAGAGAAATATGATGTAAATGAGACATGTTGAATAACCCTAAGGGGGTGTAAAGAACGGCATTGATCAAATGAAGTATACACGTATGTTCATGTATGTTGACAATGCAGTTGCGATTACCTTCATTCAAAAGGGCAGTCGGCCTATTAATTAAATTCATTTGTTCGTTCGTTCTTTCTCTCCTTCCCCCTGTGAGTCGGGGATAAGAATCGACCCACCACGTCTCCCTATGCGATACATCAAAGGTGAATAACTAAAGAAATCGTGCAATGACTGGCTCTTATTCTGAACAGATTTAATGAATGTTCATGGTCAATGGCCTTAGATAGCCTACAAAGACTGATAGGCCGTAAAACTCCATCCATCCATCCATCCATCCATCCATCCATCCATCCATCCATCCATCCATCCATCCATCCATCCATCCATCCATCCATCCATCCATCCATCCATCCATCCATCCATCCATCCATCCATCCTGCCATCCATCCTTCATAGCATGCAAAGACGCACAATGCGCACACTCACAAGTACATCTGGTTGGACGCATGTACACGTACCGTATTGTGCGAGGGATGTGGGTAACATGGCCATGCTGGGCAGCTAACGCCGAGTTTGCTGACAGCTTGACGTGAATTTGCCGACGACCGTGTCTGAACTTGCCTATTACCTGGGCCAACCCTTCGCTACTGACCTGGAGAAGGTCCGCTGCTTCTACCGTTGGATCACGGAAAACATCAGGTAACCTATTGTAATTAAATCCGCTTCTGGATGAATGTACGAGATCTCTTTAGAATTGTCACACAGGCTTACAGACACCCATTCAGAGATACAGACACGCCGACGGGGACGCTCAAACTTGAGCAGACCAGACTGTGAAAAACAGACATGAGATTAGGAAGATAGATAATTATACGTGTAGACAGACTTGTTATTGACAAATGTTTATTTTTTCCGTTAGTTTTTTTTTGGTCGGGCCCCTTTGACAGTTTGCATGGCCATTAGTTTTTCTGTGTGTATGTCTTTGTGTGTGCGCGCGTGCGCGTGTATGTGTATGTCTTTGTGTGTGTGTTTGTGTGTGTTTGCGTTCGTGCGTGCGTATGTGTATGTGAATGCGTTTGTGTGCTTGCATGCGTGCGTGCGGGGTGTGTATGTATGTGTGTGTGTGTGTTTGTATGCGTGTGTGTGCGTGTGTGTGAGAGTGTGTGTTTGTGTGCGTGCGTGTTTGTGTGTGTGCGTGCGTGAGAATGTGTGTGTTTTGTCTGTGTTTTGTGTGTGTCTGTGTGTGTGTGTGGGTGACTGTGTGTGTGTGTGTGTGTGTGTGTGTGTGTGTGTGTGCGTGCGTGCGTATGTGTGTGTGTGTGTGGGAGAGAGAGAGAGAGAGAGAGAGAGAGAGAGAGAGAGAGAGAGAGAAAGAGAAAGAGAGAGAAAGAGAGACAGACACAGAGAGAGAGAGAGATTGTGTGTGTTTGTGTGTGTGTTTGTGAGTGTGTTTGTGTGTGTGTTTGTGTGTGTGTTTGTGTGTGTGGTTGTGCATGTGTGTGCGCGTGCATGTGTGTGTATGAGTGCACTTTGTTAGTGGGTGGGGGTGGGGGACATGTGCATGCGTGTGCATGTGTGAATGTGTGTCTGTGTGTTTGTGTAAATGCGCACACGCGTGTGTGCATGTGCGTGTGTGTGTAAAGTGTGTGTGCGCCCGCGCGCGTAAGCGCCTGTGCGCGTGCGAGTGCACTTTGTGTGCGAGTGTGGAGAGGTACTCGTGCGTGCGTGCGTGCGTGCGTGTGTGCGTGCGTATATGTGTATGTGTGTGTGCTTGTGTGTGTGTGTGAGTGTGTGTGTGTGTGTGTGCGCTTGTGTGTGTGTGTGTGTGTGTGTGTGTGCTTGTGTGTGCTTGTGTGTGTGTGTGTGTGTGTGTGTGTGTGTGTGTGCTTGTGTGTGTGTGTGTGTGTGTGCTTGTGTGTGTGTCTGTATATGTGTGTGCGGGTTTATACGCGATTGTTTGAAGGTGACGATGGCTTTGAAAGCGTTGAATGTATACATGCTTGTGACGTCACACTGAGCTTGTCACGGCACGTCCACGTGCTACTCGTGCAGGAACGCCGGGCTGGACTACTTCGAGGGTGGCACGATGTGCTGCGACCCCCAGGCTGTGTTTCAGAAATTTAGCGGGGTTGCAGAGGGATACGCCAACCTCTTCCTGGCCCTCTGCAAGTACGTAAGCACGTGTGTGCATGTGACTGTGTATTTGTGAGGGTGCGCGCGCGCGCGTATGTGGGTGTGTATAACACTCAGGCGGGCTCCAAAACTATAACTAAAGTTGGGTAAACTGAGCTGGCAGTACAGGAAGGTGCAAAGTACAAAACTTTAAAAATGTCCACACTGACACACTGTATCATGTCCTCCTGATAGGAAAAGGCATGGTGATCAAGCCAGCAAGTTCGCCTTAGTCGTGCACCTTATCTCTCCCACCGAAAAGTGTGGAGTCAGAGCGATTTTTTAAGTCTCAAGTTCTTATGCCCGACAACCACTGAATGTTAATCTCTGTAGATGCCTGATCCCATATAACTGATATCTCTTTGGTAAGAATATCGTATTTACATACTGACAAAATTTGCGAAATTGTTCTCCGTTTGGATGCGTGTTGGCATGCATTTGGCAAACTGAACTCAGGATGATTTTTCTCCCTTGCAGCTACCACAACATTCCTTGCCGCATCATCAGTGGCTTCGCCAAAGGTCAAACCTATGATCCCGAGTACCCCTTTACCGAGGACACGGAGACTGACCACGTTTGGAACATCGTCCGCATCGGGAAGAAATGGCACTTCATCGACTGCACCTGGGGCGCCGGCTACTTCACCGACTGGGTCTTCATCAAGTCCTATGAGGAGATTTACTTCCTCACCGACCCCGAGGACTTCATCCGAGAGCACTTTCCCTACGTGAACGGCGACCTGGCCTTCTCGGCCCAGTTCCAGCTGCTACCCGAGGCCTGGAGTCTGCACACCTTCAACCACCAGGTCAAGATCTTCAGCACGGGTCTTCAGTATGGTCTTCGAACTCTAACCCACAACGAGTGGAACATCGAAGTCAATAATCAGGTGACGGTGGAGGTAAGAAACATTTTGACGTGAAACGTTTTTGTGAAAATGAAATGATTCACTTACAGTTCTGGGTTTTTGGCAACGAAGCGAGTGTGGGTACCATGACGAGTGGAACATCGAAGTCCACGAAGGGTAGACCATGGAGATAAGGAACTCTTTTGCGATGAAAGGTTCTTAGTTTTCAGCACTCACTCTTCATCACGGGTCTGGTCACAGTTTTGGATTCCCGACCCACATCAGCGTCGTCAAGTGGGAATTACTGGAATGAACTATGATGGAAACAGTTGATAAAAAGTTTTCCTCTTTAACTTCGCGGCAAAAGATACAAGTGAAAACAACACTGACACTCAACAGTTGTGGGCTTCTAGTTCTCAACTGACGATGGGTGTCGAACCTTGACCCACAAAAGATGGGAAGCAAGCGACGACATGGAGGATATTGCGCAGGTTTAGTTTGTAAGTGTGATTTCCTTATGATTTCCGCGGCGGCGGGTGTTGTCGTTAAAATGAGGTGGCCAATCTATGTTTTTTTGTGCTTTGTGTGTGTGTGTTTTTGACTCACATGCGAAGCAAAAGTGAGTCTATGTACTCACCCGTTTCGTCCGGTCCGGGCGTCCGGTCCGGGCGTCCGGGCGTCCGAAAACTTTAACGTTGGATTTTTCTCGGAGACTATTAAGTCTATCAATACCAAATGTGGCATGATGGTGTCAAAACACATACATAGTGACTTGTCCTTGCTTCAAGGTCAAGGTCGCAGGGGCCATAAATGTTGTCTAAAAACAGTCATTTTTCACATTTTCTCAATTTTCTCTGAAGTCTTTGAGATTGGATATATGACCTATATATGGTATATAGGGCAAAGTAATCCCTATCTTTTGATACCAGTTTGGTTGACCTTGCTTCAAGTTCAAGGTCACAGGAGCTCTTCAAAGTTGGATTGTACACATATTTTGAAGTGACCTTGACCCTGAACTATGGAAGATAACTGTTTCAAACTTAATAATTATGTGGGGCACATGTTATACTTTTATCATGAGACACATTTGGTCACATATCATCAAGGTCAAGGTCACTTTGACCCTTATGAAATGTGACCAAAATGGGGTAGTGAACCACTAAAAGTGACCATATCTCATGGTAGAAAGTGCCAATAAGCACCATTGTGCTTCCTATGTCTTGAATTAACAGCTTTGTGTTGCATGACCTTGGATGACCTTGACCTTGGGTCAAGGTCACATGTATTTTGGTATGAAAATTGTGTAAAGCATTTCTTAGTGTATGATGTCATTGTTAGGTTTAGTTGTTTGACCTTGACCTTGAAGGTCACCTGAAGGTCAATGACATGTAAATGTCAAGGTCATGTAAAGGTCAAGGTCAAGCATGTGAGGCGTATGGACTTTGCCCTTCTTGTTTTTTCTTGTTGTTTGTTATTGTTGTTGTTGTTTGGAGGGAGGTGTGTGACGGAAGTGGTATGGTGAACGTTGCATACTGGATGATATCAAACGGAATAAAACGAGTTTGTCTAATACTGAGCTCATGATTATCCGAACCTTTGGGATGTAGTAGGTCCTCAGACTTATGAGTCGATTGCGACAACACTTAACATGGAAGACAGCGACTGATCCAACGTTTTAGGAGTTAAGATGGAGCGGTTTGTGTCAGAGAGAAGCATGAAGATCAGCGTCTTTCGCTGTTCAGTATACACATGTAGAGAAAAGAAGGTTTGCCAGCTGTCGTAGGTGGCTTCTTGCAGATGTGGCTTACAGTCAGTGCTGTGACTGAAATTAGGCTGTCGTCTTTTCTATTCGAGGATATTGACTAAACATGTTACGAGGCTTCATTACGCAACAAGATTTTGAGTTCAGGAAATGGAGCAAAAAGCTCGCCGCAGGCGAACGATTTGATTAGTAGAGGATATGTCAGCGGATCTCAGAAACTTGCTGTCTCTAGGTTCTTGACAAAAACAACTGGTAAAAATAACACGACAAGCGTGTCCATCTTTCATATAAACCATTCCTCTCTCTCTCTCTCTCTCTCTCTCTCTCTCTCCTCTCTCTCATCTCTCTCTCTTCTCTCTCTTCTCTCTTCTCGTCTCTCTCTCTCTTCTCTCTCTTCTCTCTCTCTCTTCTCTCTCTTCTCTCTCTCTTCTCTCTCTCTCTTCTCTCTCTATCTCTTCTCTCTCTCTTCTCTCTTCTCGTCTCTCTCTCTTCTCTCTCTTCTCTCTCTCTCTTCTCTCTCTTCTCTCTCTCTCTCTCTTCTCTATCTTCTCTCTCTCTTCTCTCTCTCTTCTCTCTCTCGTCTCTCTCTTCTCTCTCTCTCTCTCTCTCTCTCTCTCTCTCTCTCTCTCTCCTTTCCTCCTTCCTAAATACACACACAAACATCAAAGGGAAGTCTCTGCCCTGCACCTTGCTTCAGATCGGCTCAGCCCGGGAGAAACTGGTGAGCATGCTGGCGTACTTGCTGAGGAACGGGAGGGATGTCAAAGGCCACGTGATCGTGATGCGAGGACCAAACAACACATTCCGAATAAAGGTCCGACCCCCAGCCACTGGATCGTACGTGCTCTCCGTCCTGGGCAAAAGCGAAGACAGTGGATCGGTGTACAGCCTTCTGGTCAGCTACGTTGTTACGTGCAACCAGGTGACTTCATTGGGCTTGACTTGGGGACGAGCTCTGTGTGTGTGTGTGTGTGTGTGTGTGTGTGTGTGTGGGCGTGTGTGTGCGTGTGCGTGTGCATGTGTGTGTATGTGTGTGTGAATGTGTGTGTATGTGTGTGTGCGTGCATGTGTGTGTGTGTACGTGTGTGTGTGTGCATGTGTGTGTGCGTGTGCGTGCATGTGTATGTGTATGTGGGAAGCCCTGGCTGCGGACCGTAGCGCCTAGCGCTCGGTGGCTGCTCAGGGTGTAACGGCTATTGAGGAGCGGCGCCTGCAGAGGTTGGACAGCAGGCGTGCTGCCCGTAAAGAAAGGAGGTTGTACACTGCTACTGCTGTTGCATGCCAGGTGTGCGATCGCTTATGTACATCGCAGTTCGGGCTGCAAACCCACCTTCGGAGTCACTAGGTCATCGTCGCCCGCGACGGACATTGAAGAAGAAGAATGTGTGCGTGCATGTGTGTGTGTGTGCATGTATGTGTGTGCGTGATTATTTCAGTGTGTCTGCATTGTCCTTCAGCAACTTTCACTGTTTTATACTTTTAATTCTCTCTCTCTCTCTCTCTCTCTCTCTCTCTCTCTCTCTCTCTCTCTCTCTCTCTCTCTCTCTCTCTCTCTCTCTCTCTCTCTTCCGGCTCGCTCGCTGACCAGACAAGACGTGTTAACGTCGCTCCGCCGAAAGGTTGCCGGTTCGTCAGAATAGTGTGGACGAAATGCCAGTGTCTGGACTACCAGCTGTTGTTGAGGCCTCGCTTTCCACACTGCTTGTTTCTGAGGAGCTGTCATCATGGAAAGTTGCTGCTGAGAATGAAACTACCGTCGTCGTGCTTTGCTTTGTGTGCCGGATCATCTAGCCATCTTCCCTAGCGCATTGCACCGGCTGCTGGAGAAGAAAACCACCGGAACAAGTGCGGCAAGATCAGCAACGGCGCCAAGAGCACATCAATAGGCTTGGTGAGCAGTCACGATCTGATCCTCTCACTTCTGCTCCCTTCGATGTTGAAAATTGAGAAAATTCGAACATTTTCAAATATAGCGAACCTGCTGCACGAGATTCGCCTGCCCGTGGAAAGGTTCGTGCGTTTCACGCGCGTGTGTTGTGTCCTCTGACACACTGTGTTCAACTGCAGAAAACCCTCCAACATGCAATCTCATGAGGAATTTGCAGAATAAGTCAGAAGGGAACTCAGGGAAGCGTTCCAGCAGCTCCGGGAGAAAGAAGCCGCACAAGCTGCCGGAGATGAGTCGGGTCACCCTTAACCAGAGGAGTTTTCTGGTGAGCCTAACCGTGTCAATAGAGACGGGAGCAACTCATCACGACATTCCTCCTCTTCCGATCTGAGACAAGTTTTCGCGAACCAGGAACCATCAAAGGAAAATTGTGACCACGATCGAAGGCATTCGCCATCGCGTCGGAAGGGTGGGCATGCGCAGTCTGGCCGACCAAGCAGCCCAGCGAGAGGGGGGACAGCGGAACACCTGGCTGGCGCTAGTGTTTTAGCGACGGCCCCGGCATCCCTGCCGCGCGATGTCAAGTAGTGCAGACTTTGTAACGCTGTGCACACCAGTCTGACAATGACGCTGATGAGATTGAGTCGTCGCTATTTCGCACGTGCGCAAGACTTGTACAAGTCTTGATCACTTGCTACTTCGGTTTTGTTGGGTTTTTGACTCACATGCGAAGCAAAAGTGAGTCTATGTACTCACCCGTTTCGTCCGTCCGGGCGTCCGGGCGTCCGGGCGTCCAGGCGTCCGAAAACTTTAACGTTGGATTTTTCGCGGAGACTATTAAGTCTATCAACACCCAATTTGGCATGATGGTGTATGATGACAAAGCCTCAAAAAACATATATAGTGACTTTACCTTGCTTCAAGGTCAAGGTCGCAGGGGCCATAAATGTTGTCTAAAAAACAGCCATTTTTCACATTTTCTCAATTTTCTCTGACGTTTTTGAGATTGGATACCTCACCTATACATGGTATATAGGGCAAAGTAAGCCCTATTTTTTATACCAGTTTGGTTGACCTTGCTTCAAGGTCAAGGTCACAAGAGCTCTTCAAAGTTGGATTGTATACATATTTTGAAGTGACCTTGACCCTGAACTATGGCAGATAACTGTTTCAAACTTAATAATTATGTGGGGCACATGCTATACTTTCATCATGAGACACATTTGGTCACATATCATCAAGGTCAATGTCACTTTGACCCTTATGAAATGTGACCAAATGTGGTAGTGAACCACTAAAAGTGACTATATCTCATGGTAGAAAGTGCCAATAAGCACCATTGTGCTTCCTATGTCTTGAATTGACAGCTTTGTGTTGCATGACCTTGGATGACCTTGACCTTGGGTCAAGGTCACATGTATTTTGGTAGGAAAAATGTGTAGAGCATTTCTTTGTGTATGATGTCATTGGTAGGTTTAGTTGTTTGACCTTGACCTTGAAGGTCACCTGAAGGTCAAGGTCATATAAAGGTCAAGGTCAAGCATGTGAGTCGTATGGGCATTGCCCTTCTTGTTTTAAATTTTTTTGACTCACATGCGAAGCAAAAGTGAGTCTATGTACTCACCCGTGTCGTCCGTCCGGGCGTCCGGGCGTCCGGGCGTCCGTGAAAAACTGTTGGATTTTTCTCGGAGACTATTAAGTCTATCAACACCCAATTTGGAATGATGGTGTATGATGACAAGGCGTAAAAAAAAAATACAGTGACTTGACCTTGTTTCAAGGTCAAGGTCGCAGGGGCCGTAAATGTTGTCTAAAAAACAGCAATTTTTCACATTTTCTCAATTTTCTCTTACGTTTTTGAGATTGGATACCTGACCTATATATGGTGTATAGGGCAAAGTAATTCCTATCTTTTGATACCAGTTTGATTGACCTTGCTTCAAGGTCAAGGTCATGGAGCTCTTTAAAGTTGAATTGTATACATATTTTGAAGTGACCTTGACCCTGAACTATGGACGATAACTCTTCCAAACTTCATAACATTGTAGTACACATGTTATACTTTCATACTAGGTCACCCGTGTCGTCCGTCCGGGCGTCCGTCCGGGCGTCCTGTAATCCGTAAAAAACTTTAACGTTGAATTTTTTTAACGGAGACTATTAAGTCTATCAACACCCAATTTGGCATGATGGTGTAGGATGACAAGGCGTCAAAAAACATACATAGTGACTTGACCTTGCTTCAAGGTCAAGGTCACAGGAACTCTTTAAAGTTGGATTGTATACATATTTTGAAGTGAACTTGACCCTGACCTATGGAAGATAACTGTTTCAAACTTAATAATTATGTGGGGCACATGTTATACTTTCATCATGAGACACATTTGGTCACATATCATCAAGGTCAAGGTCACTTTGACCCTTATGAAATGTGACCAAAATGGGGTAGTGAACCACTAAAAGTGACCATATCTCATGATAGAAAGTGCCAATAAGCACCATTGTGCTTCCTATGTCTTGAATTAACAGCTTTGTGTTGCATGACCTTAGATGATCTTGACCTTGTGTCAAGGTCACATGTATTTTGGTAGGGAAAATGAGTAAAGCAGTTCTTAGTGTATGATGTCATTGGTAGGTTTAGTTGTTTGACCTTGACCTTGAAGGTCACCTAAAGGTCAAGGACATGTAAAGGTCAAGGTCATGTAAAGGTCAAGGTCAAGCATGTGAGTGGTATGGGCTTAGCCCTTCTTGTTATTTTCTTGTAATGAGCCCGGGGTCCACTCAATAAACTGATTCGTATTCGTATTCTCTCTCTCTCTCTCTCTCTCTCTCTCTCTCTCTCTCTCTCTCTCTCTCTCTCTCTCTCTCTCTCTCTTTCTCTCTCAATCACTCTTTCAAACTCTCTCTTTCAATCTCTCTCTTTCATCTCTCTCTCTTTCAATCTCTCTCTCTTTCAATCTCTCTCTCTCTTTCAATCTCTCTCTCTTTCAATCTCTCTCACTCTCTCTCTCTCTCTCTCTCTCTCTCTCTCTTTAAATCTCTCTCTCTTTCAGTCTCTCTCTCTCTTTCAATCCCTCTCTCTCTTTCAATCTATCTCTTTCAATCTCTCTCTCTTTATCTCTCTCTCTCTCTCTCTCTCTCTCTCTCTCGCTCTCGCTTTTTCTCGCTCTGCCCACCTCACCCACCCCTTTCCAACGTCAAGTATTTAAAAAATCATAATGGTATTTTTCCATTTCTTATCATTACAAACATTCTGGCACACCGGTTTAACATTCGGCAGGCCTATTACTTTCCTGATGGGGAAAAAGTTCATCTCAATAGAAAGAAAGACTGATTTACGCTGCTTACAGCCATTCACTAAAGGCTCTCTTCCGCAAATTACGATGCTGATCAAAACACAGTTCACACAGTTGAACAGGTTGAGCTTGCGCTCTTCCAGAGGCTTGTTCAGGAGGTCGCAGCGCTGCACAGCGCTGCACGTGTTTCACTCCTGAACAACAACTTTGGGGCATGATTCACTCAGCGCTGTGCAGCATCACAGAAAAGCACGCATCCGAGGTGATTCACACGATTTTTAAAATGGCGTCTTCGATCCCGCACTGGGCGATGATGAAACATCATTTTGAGACTGGAACGGGCTATATTTCCCCCAAGCGCTCTGTATGCTTGAGTAATGGCAAGTAAGGATGACACAGTAGTGGACTTTATTCATGCAGAATACATTTAAACGTGCATAAACGATGTCTGTGGCAAAGAAAACACTTTCTTGGCGTCTAGCAACACAACATGCGGCGCAAAAGATTTACCTCCTTTTAACAAGTAAAGCGCTGCACTAAACCTGTAGGCGTTCACGAGAGGCAAAGAGCGCTCGACTGCCAACATGAGGCGCTCATGCAGCGCTTCGTACTCCTGAACAAGCCTGTACAAAGCTGTTGAATACGAACGGTAGTTGGTGTCTGCCCCGGTCTCCATTGCACAATTGCATTACCATCTGTGTACCACCAGACGCTCCCAATACTTGCTTTTACTTTTCAGTGCAACATACAGCCGGTGCCGCTCGATGCGCGAGCGTGCGCGCAAACACACACACACACACACACACACACACACACGAACGCGCGCGCAACCTCCCCTCAGAAGCTGCAATCCTGATTGCTAGACTTTCGGGGCTTCGCTCCAGCAGTTCCTAGAGGCCGACAAAGCTACCAAGGGGTATTTGGACAGGGTCAGATTACTTAGACCTGCCCGTGAATGCAAACTATCCTGGATGGATAGATGAATGAATATATGGAGTTTTACGACCTGTCAGCCTATGTGGGCTATGTAAGGTCATTAAGTACGAACATTACTAGAATAATTTAGAGCAAGCGCAAATAAAGTCACGCTGTCCCTATTTACTCGCCTCTTACGAATCACGTAGGTAGACACGGTGGGTCAATTCTTAACCCCCAACCCACAGGGGGAATCCTGGATGGAGGAGCCCAACACATGAGCAGGAATAAAATTTCCACCTACATCTGGCCCCGAGAAACATGCCCACACTCATCTACCAGTCAAACAAAAAGTTCAGCATCAAACCCTCACTTCATCTGACAAAAGGATCTTGTTGTGAACCGTAATTACTCATTGTGTGGGTTTTTTCCTACTCTGTGCAGGCTGGCCTCTACTATCTGTACCCCAAGCACCACCACAATGAATACGGGGTTACGGAACATGCCAACGAACTCGGGTTAGCTCGAGACGCCAAGAACATGGATTTCGTGGTGGCTGAAGATGGCGACGTCTCTATCACCATTGGCCTGGCCCTGCCCATGACGGCCAAGTTTGACATTCGCCACGCCCAGACGAAGATCCATAACCTTAATGAAATGCTGACCATCACCGAGACGGATACCTCGTACGGAGTGTCCATCAGTCTTCCCGAGGATGGCTATTACATTCTGTCCATGTCGGGGTGGGACAACGAAACTGCAGAGTACAAGGTCGTCCTCGTCCTCCTGATTGAAAATGTTCCACTGGATTGATCGATAGCGGCTTGAGGAATACTGTTCTATTGTCATGGGAATTTTGATTCGCTGTCTCCTAATAATGTTCGTTGTTTACCCATTTTCTGTTTCCCATTTTGGCATCTATTGAGGGTCTTCGTAAAGTTTTGCATTGTAGTCGTGATACGTTCTGGATCATTGCGGGCCTTGTGATAGAGAACGAATACAAGAAGACACATATCGTTCTTTTGTAGTCTCAAAGTACAAAACTCTTTCTGTTTGTGACCAAGACGACTTAACAGTGCACCCACAAAAAATGTGCCTGTAATTATTTAATCTCATGACGCACTTGACAACACTAAAACAGACGATTTTGACAATGACATAAATGCTATTACGGATTCCTCTTTGCGAGTGAATCTTGGAAATACTAGTGCAAAATGATAACTCAGTGTCAAGAATGAATACTTGAAAAGGGAAATTTTGCAGTTCAATGTTACATGGTGTGATCGATGTGACAGAGGGAGGCATTCCATTATAATACAGTATGGAGACTTAATACTCTTACGGCGATTTGGGAAAGAGCGAATCGGTACCTCACCACGCTACTTCCCGCCTTCTTGGATGTGAAAGGGGGGCATTACGTCACTGACATTTAAGGTGGTGTTATTGAATGTGGCATCACCGGGACGTACAGAAGTTTGGCGTTTATTTCATAAACCTGAAAAGACGATTTGACTGTCTTCGGAGCTATTTTTGTCCGAGAACTCTACGTTTAACGACTTAATGATCGATGTCACTATTACAGGCTTGCTTCCAAACGTCACAAGTGGTATCCACTTTCCTCTGTCTTGTCTACCGCAGGTTTTTTCCATTTAAAATATTCTACAATAGAAACACGTGTCTACTTGTGATGCAAAGGCATTCGATCCTTATATTTAAAACATTCTTCGGCAACATGATTACGACTCGACCTTTGGTAGTTTGGGATGAAACAAAGTTTACAATGGTACACAGTTATCGAGGGCAGACCAACCTAAAAGAGGGCCGAAAGATCGAGGCAGGCGTTCCGAGTTTATCCGTATTGAATATAGGGGCATTTTCACTATAGATATCGCCACTTACTGACCTATTACACCACACAGCTTGCATCCTTGTCCAGCTTGTTATAAGATGCACAATAGGACTCGTGGGTTTCAGAAAAAATTTGCCACCAGCACTGCACGGCGTAAGGCTTGAGAGGAGAGCGAGATCAAGGCAAATGTCACAGAGACTAGCCGAGACATTAAATAATTTAGTCATCTGTGCTATTAAAATGTACGCCATTACAAACAATTCTCAACACAGAATTGCCCATTATTTCATAGAAGAAGAAGGTGTGCCTGCTTTACTCAGAAATGCATTTCAAAGAGAGAGAAAATGCCCCATGAGAGCAAATTACTCTTTTGCGTGTCATTTTGTTAATGTTTATTGTTTCAATAAAGTGAGTGTTGACGGTACTTTTTTTCGGTTTCTTGGGGAATCGTGCGATCCTCACTACATTAGGAACTTCCTTTTAGCCAATTCAAGCTGCGGGACCAACATGTGCGTGCAGATCTTTGCAAGACACTCTAGAACACTATATCAAGTACAACAATCCAGGAGCTACTTAGGTCACGCAGTGTCAGTACACCTTACAATGGGTGGAAAGTCGCTATGCGAATCATAACTTTAATGCTATACTCATTTTGGCTGTGCCTCTTTGTGTGTCACAATGTATGTGTGTGTGTGCGTGCTTGCGTGCGTGCGTGCGTGTGTGTGTGTGTGTGTGTGTGTGTGTGTGTTCGTGTGTGCGTGTGTCCTTACATCCCTGCTGCACCGTTGTGAAACCTGGACTTGCTACCGCAGGCACATCAAGCGGCTTGACTAGTTTCACCTCCGCTGCCTCCATACGATCCTGAACTTCAACTGGGAAGACAGGGTGACAAACCAGGACGTGCTCAGACGCACCAAACTGCCAGGGACTGAAGCCGTGATCATGCAGGCCCAACTGAAGTGGACTGGCCACGTCATGCGACTGGACGATAGCCGCTTGCCGAAACAGATTTTCTGTAGTGAGCTGACTCGCGGCATATGTCACCAAGGCGGTCCAACCAGATGCTTCAAAGACACTCAAAAATACACTGCGATCCTGCAACATCCCTAAGATCGCGTGGGAGCCCCTGACTCTGGCTGCAGTGTTTGGCGACAGCTAGCCTACAGAGGCACCAAGGCCTTCGAAGCAGAGCGCCTGGCCAGCCTCGACAGGAAATGCCAGGCCAGAAAAGACAAAACGGATGGCCCTACTCCCTCTGAAGCGGTCTACCCCGTGTGTGGACGTCCCTGTGCATCGGAGTTTGGCCTGAGGACATACATGAGACGCCACTGATGTCATCCTCGCGGAGCGAAGGACCTCAATGACAATGATGATGTGTCTATATATATGTGTGAGTGTGTGTGTGTGTGTGTGTGTGTGTGTGTGTGTGTGTGTGTGTGTGTGTGCGTGTGTGTGTGTGCGCGTGCGTATTTATGTTTTTAATTTGTCCTTTTTGTCTGTGCATCTGTCTCTTTACCCTCCAGTGTATCTGTGGGAGTGCCTGCGAGTGCATGCGAGTTTGTATTGTGCTGTATTGCATTATATTTACTTACCGTGTTGTGTTGCAGAGTTTTTGACTCACATGCAAAGCAAAAGTGAGTCTATGTACTCACCCGTTTCGTCCGTCCGGGCGTCCGGGCGTCCGGGCGTCCAGGCGTCCGAAAACTTTAACGTTGGATTTTTCGCGGAGACTATTAAGTCTATCAACACCCAATTTGGCATGATTGTGTATGATGACAAAGCCTCAAAAAACATATATAGTGACTTTACCTTGCTTCAAGGTCAAGGTCGCAGGGGCCATAAATGTTGTCTAAAAAACAGCCATTTTTCACATTTTCTCAATTTTCTCTGACGTTTTTGAGATTGGATACCTCACCTATACATGATATATAGGGCAAAGTAAGCCCTATTTTTTATACCAGTTTGGTTGACCTTGCTTCAAGGTCAAGGTCACAAGAGCTCTTCAAAGTTGGATTGTATACATATTTTGAAGTGACCTTGACCCTGAACTATGGAAGATAACTGTTTCAAACTTAATAATTATGTGGGGCATATGTTATACTTTCATCATGAGACACATTTGGTCACATATCATCAAGGTCAAGGTCACTTTGACCCCTATGAAATGTGACCAAAATGGGGTAGTGAACCACTAAAAGTGACCATATCTCATGGTAGAAAGTGCCAATAAGCACCATTGTGCTTCCTATGTCTTAAATTAACAGCTTTGTGTTGCATGACCTTGGATGACCTTGACCTTGGGTCAAGGTCGCATGTATTTTGGTAGGAAAAATGTGTAAAGCATTTATTATTGTATGATGTCATTGGTAGGTTTAGTTGTTTGACCTTGACCTTGAAGGTCACCTGAAGGTCAATGTCATACAAAGGTCAAGGTCAAGCATGTGAGTCGTATGGGCTTTGCCCTTCTTGTTGTTTTGTGGTGTTGTGTGCTGTGCTGTATTGCATTGTGTTATAGTACATCAGACGTCCACTGCCATGTCAAGCTGGCACTAACGGAGGCATTTAAATACTGTCTGCGTCCAGTTGTGCATTTGTCAGTCACGACGATGGATGGTAGGTAAGGTGGGTGACTATTTGACGGTATATGAGTCTTTATAGGCTGTGTAAGGCCACAACTATCCAAATCACCGGTGCTGGCGGGAATACCCCCTAATTGAGGCCATATTCTTAGAAGACAATGATATCATGAAAAGCGAGACGACTGACGGCCTTCAGAGAAAGAGCCCCATCTTAAAATGTTTCGGCCTTGTCTTCCTGACACTCTCGGGTGAGGGAGGAGGTGGGTGGGCCACACCTGAGTCATAGACTCACCTGCCCGTCAGTCGTCTAAAGCGACAGGCACACTGTGTGGTGGTCTGCCGCGCTGAAGCGCTGGCTGGGGGTGTCACGTAAAGGGAGCCCGTCCGCCTACGCTTGTAGACTCCCACATTCCACGGACATTTATTGCCATTGACAAACTCCATAGGGAGGCAAGGTGTAAGTATTTTTTTACTCACATGCGAAGCAAAAGTGAGTATGTACTCACCCTTTTCGTCCGTCCTGGCGTCCGGGCGTCCGTACAAACTTTAACGTTGGATTTTTCTCGGACACTATTAAGTCTATCAACACCCAATTTGGCATGATGGTGTATGATGACAAGGCGTACAAAAACATACATAGTGACTTGACCTTGCTTCAAGGTCAAGGTCGCAGGGGCTGTCTAAAAAACAGCCAATTTTCACATTTTCCCAATTTTTGACTGAAGTTTTCGAGATTGGATACCTGATCTATATATGGTTTATAGGGCAAAGTAATCCCTATCTTTTGATACCAGTTTGATTGACCTTGCTTCAAGGTCAAGGTCACAGGAGCTCTTTAAAGTTGGATTGTATACATATTTTTGAAGTGACCTTGACCCTGAACTATGTAAGATTACTCTTCCAAACTTCATAACATTGTAGTACACATGTTATACTTTCATACTAGGTCACCCGTGTCGTCCGTCCGGCGTCCGGGCGTCCGTCCGGGCGTCCGGGCGTCCGGGCGTCTGGGCGTCCTGTAATCCTTAAAAAACTTTAACGTTGGATTTTTCTCGGAGACTATTAAGTCTATCAACACCCAATTTGGCATGATGGTGTAGGATGACAAGGCCTCACAAAAAATGCATAGTGACTTGACCTTGCTTCAAGGTCAAGGTCACAGGAGCTCTTTAAATTTGGATTGTATACATATTTTGAAGTGACCTTGACCCTGAACTATGGAAGATAACTCTTCCAAACTTCATAACATTGTAGTACACATGTTATACTTTCATCATGAGACACATTTGGTCACATATCATCAAGGTCAAGGTCACCGTTTGTCCGGGCGTCCGGGCGTCCTGTAATCCGTAAAAAAACTTTAACGTTGGATTTTTCTCGGAGACTATTAAGTCTATCAACACCCACTTTGGCATGATGGTGTAGAATGACAAGGCGTACAAAAACATACATAGTGACTTGACCTTGCTTCAAGGTCAAGGTCACAGGAGGTCTTTAAAGTTGGATTGTATACATATTTTGAAGTGACCTTGACCCTGAACTATGGAAGATAACTCTTCCAAACTTCATAACATTGTAGTACACATGTTATACTTTCATCATGAGACACATTTGGTCACATATCATCAAGGTCAAGGTCACCGTTTGTCCGGGCGTCCGGGCGTCCTGTAATCAGTAAAAAAACTTTAACGTTGGATTTTTCTCGGAGACTATTAAGTCTATCAACACCCACTTTGGCATGATGGTGTAGAATGACAAGGCGTACAAAAACATACATAGTGACTTGACCTTGCTTCAAGGTCAAGGTCACAGGAGCTCTTTAAAGTTGGATTGTATACATATTTTGAAGTGACCTTGACCCTGAACTATGGAAGATAACTCTTCCAAACTTCATAACATTGTAGTACACATGTTATACTTTTATCATGAGACACATTTGGTCACATATCATCAAGGTCAAGGTCACTTTGACCCTTATGAAATGTGACCAAAATGGGGTAGTGAACCACTAAAAGTGACCATATCTCATGGTAGAAAGTGCCAATAAGCACCATTGTGCTTCCTACGTCTTGAATTAACAGCTTTGTGTTGCATGACCTTGGATGACCTTGACCTTGTGTCAAGGTCACATGTATTTTGGTAGGAAAAATGTGTAAAGCAGTTCTTAGTATATGATGTCATTGCTACATTTTGTTGTTTGACCTTGGTCATCTGAAGATCAAGATCATGTAAAGGTCAAGGTCAAGCATGTGAGTTGTATGGGCTTTGCCCTTCTTGTACTCCAATACACGGAGAGACCAGGCACGACCAGCTTTGCTTTCGATAGCACGAGGAGGATCATGATTGTTAAGTGCTAGCACCTTATGGGAATAGGGTGTAGATACTATTCTAGCCTGTTGTTTTTTGACAGTTTCCTAGAAGTGACTGGAGAGCCAGCCTCTGCTCACAAGAAAGCTCACGCGGCAGCTGCGGGACGCAACCGAAGGTGCGTCAGTGTGGGTTTGGAGAGAGACACCCACTCATCCACCCACCCATCCATCCACCTACCTACCCACCCATCCACCCATCCATGCATCCGTCCGTCCATCCGTCCGTCCGTCCGTCCATACATGTCGGTTTGATGGACGGACGGACGGACGGACTGACGGACGGACGGGCGGACTGACGGACGGACGGGCGGACGGACGGACGGACGGATGGAGTGAGCGGACATATTAGCCTTGTAGGCTTTGATAAGGCAACAACGTTGATAAACACTCACTTTTATCAATGCATAAATATACCTCACGACAGTGGATTGTAGTACGATTCACTTAACAGTTACACTAAGCACACTCAGAAATATGGGATAGGTTCGAGCTCAAGTGCCCATCAGCCCGCATGGGCTATGCAAGACCTCCAATCACGGAAAAAATTCACATGAGCCGTTAGAGCAAATTTTAAATCTCGAATTCCCTTATCACCTCCTCCGACGGATTTAGGGAGGGATGAATGGATGGATGGATGGATGGATGGATGGATGGATGGATGGATGGATGGATGGATGGATGGATGGATGGATGGATGGATGGATGGATGGATGGATGGAGCCAAAGGGCCCATCAGCCTTGAAGGCCATAAGGCTACAGCGTAATTCAACGACATAAAAATGATGACTTAGAAATATCGGATCGAGGCTGTGGTCCGGGTGCTTTCACAACCTGCTCCAGTAGTTCTCGTACAGCTGGCTCCTGGCAGCACCTACGTCATGTGCAACCGAAATGTGTTGTTCAGCAGGATAGGCTAAATCCACACACTTCATGTCTGCTGAACCAACACGTTTTTTCTCTACATCCTGTGGTAGGCTTCGCGCTCCTTCAGCCAAAGAGCAGCGGTGAGAGGAGAGGACAGACACAGCAAGCGTGCAAAGCAGGCGCAGGAGCGCTGTCAACACGACATTCTCCACGACATTCTCCACGACATTCATGCAGCTACCGCCAAAGCATCAGCGCTGTTTGAAGGCATTGTAGTACACTAGACACTTTCCCCTACCGGTGATGGAAGGTTTTCGTCCGAAATATGCATGAGGAGGTCACACGAGAGGTTTGTGGGATAGCCGATCTGCTCCCTGACATACGCCGTTAAAGTAGTTCTAAGACTATTTCGCCCAAAACTCATAACTTACTTTTGTTGAGGCAATAAACAAGCGCTTATTCGATAAAATAAAATGTTTGTGTTGAAATGGAAATTAGTTTTGACATCTGAATGATTTCTGTAAAAAGTGGAGAGAGAAAAATAGTATCAGAACGAACTATTGCAGGCACAATGATGTAATGCGAAGGGTCAAGTCTATTACTTATTCATTGCGCACTGTGCCAGAGTCACTCGGGTTCCCAGAATGATTTGAAGGACAACACTTTTCAACATGGCAACTACAGTTTCCGAGTGTCCTTTGGCAACAGTGCGTGGTGTCGTGGTTTGTTAGAGGGCACCGGGCGGTCCAACACCTCCATCTCCAGCCCTCGAGGTTTCTGTCGGAGTTACCTCCCCCTTAGCTCCTGGTCCATACGCCCTGCCCTGGGAGCACATTGGATCGAGTTTTGTCTGACCTCTACCCTTTGACCTCCCTATGGAATATGCTGGAAAGAAGAAGCTGACAAACTAGCCAAAATGGGAGCAGAGAAAGAACGAGAAAACAATTCAATCTCCACTACTGAGTTGATCACAATCATCAAATCTCTATACCGGACACAACAGTCGAAGGATAGTACCACCAGCTATCTAGACAAGAACAGGCGATAATCTTCCGACTGAGGACAGGTCACTGTAAGCTGAGATAGCATTATACAATTTGCATCGAAAACGCCATCTTTTCCCATCGTCGACATGTTGTTGAGCAGAAGAGACTGTTAAGCATGTTCTACATGACTGCAAAACTCAACACACACCAATAGAAGTGTTATGGCCACAGCCGGTGGCTGTGTTCGAGAAAATGTTTGGACCGCTGCACCAACTGCACAGGATAACACATTTCATTGCAGCAAAGCAAAACTGCCAGGGCCCGTATTCACAACGGCGATTTATCGGTGATTTATTTTAACTCCGATTTATCTCTAAACTCAGACGATTCCAACTGCCTGTTCCGCTCTCCCTTGGCTGGAAACCAGTATATATAGCAAAGCGCAACCTAGGATCCTCTGACGAGCGTACCTTATCTAACCGATCAAGATAACACGGGGCTAGGCCCTCTGAGTCTCCAAGTGGGACGGCATTCTAGAAGAAAACAGAAGGAGCAACTACAGTAATGTGACGACAGAGCTCATGGTTGTTATCACCATGACGTCATTTCTGGGAACGAATGTCGATACATTTTTCGCCATTTTTCACAAGACAATCTTGCTTTGATTTTGCTTCCGTTTATCGGGTGAAGAGTGAGGTAAGAATGACACCCGCAATCATTTCTGCTGTCTACACGATAGATGCAAAACTCACACCCAAGTACAGCTAGTCATCGTGACTTGTTCTGGAAATGTTATTGAATTCGCTTATCACAATAAACCTTTTTTTCTCAGGCTTTCTTAGTTCGCTGATCTGCCGTGAAGTCATACCGAGCAACGCTTCTAGTTCTACATTTATGTTCCTCCATCTGTTTGATCTAATCGAATTAGAATTTGCTTGAGGCTTTCCATTCTTGAGCGACCGGCTGTTCACTCTAGGAGAATTTTTGACTCACATGCGAAGCAAAAGTGAGTCTATGTACTCACCCTTTTCGTCCGTCCGGGCGTCCGGGCGTCCGGGCGTCCGGGCGTCCGGGCGTCCGGGCGTCCAAAAACTTTAACGTTGGATTTTTCTCGGAGACTATTAAGTCTATCAATACCAAATGTGGCATGATGGTGTATGATGACAAGGCCTCAAAACACATACATAGTGACTTGTCCTTGCTTCAAGGTCAAGGTCGCAGGGGCCATAAATGTTGTCTAAAAAACAGTCAGTTTTCACACTTTCTCAACTTTCTCTGAAGTTTTTGAGATTGGATACCTGACCTATATATGGTATATAGGGCAAAGTAATCCCTATCTTTTGATACCAGTTTGGTTGACCTTGCTTCAAGGTCAAGGTCACAAGAGCTCTTCAAAGTTGGATTGTATACATATTTTGAAGTGACCCTGACCCTGAACTATGGAAGATAACTGTTTCAAACTTAATAATTATGTGGGGCACATGCTATACTTTCATCATGAGTCACATATCATCAAGGTCAAGGTCACTTTGACCCTTATGAAATGTGACCAAAATGGGGTAGTGAACCACTAAAAGTGACCATATCTCATGGTAGAAAGTGCCAATAAGCACCATTGTGCTTCCTATGTCTTGAATTAACAGCTTTGTGTTGCATGACGTTGGATGACCTTGACCTTGGGTCAAGGTAACTTTTTTTTGGTAGGAAAAATGTGTAAAGCATTTCTTAGTGTATGATGTCATTGGTAGGTTTAGTTGTTTGACCTTGACCTTGAAGGTCACATGAAGGTCAAGGTCATATAAAGGTCAAGGTCAAGCATGTGAGTCGTATGGGCTTTGCCCTTCTTGTTAGATTAGCCTTCATCAGCAAAGCTGCGCCCCGCAGACAGAAATATTGTAATATTCGGTTAGGGTGAAGTTTGACGGGTTTGAAGTCACGAGCGAAGTCTGAGAGTCCTTTGTTAGCGAGTCCCAGTTTATTGTTGCCTCGTTCTCGATACAATGCAGGAGGGGTTGATTCCCTTGAGTCGTCTGCTCGATGTGGTAGCAAAGAACAGGATCTTTGGTGCTAGGATGGACAGTCACATATGATATTCCTACAACTCCCCTTTTTTGAGTGGAATGAAGTATTTAATAATTTGGTTTAATTACTGAATGAATTTACTAATGATCAAGTTATGAGAATATGGGATTATGTCAATTAGAGTTTTTTTTAGCACAGTTCTTGGCAATTTGATCATAAACGAGCTGATGAAATGGAATTAAGGATTAAGGGAAGTCGTGTTAAGATATTATGCTTTACGCGAGGAATCACTGGCATACGTGGATGGAAATCTACACTGATGTGCTTACAAGTCAAGTCTCTCAGGTTTCTTTACGAGTCTGTCTGATCTGGTGTGCAGCTGGTCAGGGTTGCCAGGGTTCCTCGCTGGTGTTGGACAGGTTGTAGGTGCTTGACTGGTTGCTGCTGGGGCTTGTTCCAGAGCTGGCTGGTGGCGGATGGAGGGACCTGTAGTATCAAGTGTCCTGGTAGGGATGGTGACTAGATGGGATCTGTTCCTTCGGATGGTACCCTGTTCAGTCCTGACAACGAATGATCGTGGGTTGTGGTGTTTTGCCACGACGTTTCCCTGTTTGTTCATGTCTTTGATGTAGACACTATCTCCTATATTGAGAGGTGGTACTTCTCTGGCTGCATGACGTTTGTTGAAGTTTCTGCGTTGATTTTCCTTGATGGTAGTTTCTCTCTCTCGGAGCATGGTATGGTCTGGAATTTTGGGCAGCAGGGTTGATGGAAGGGTAGGCAGCTTATTTTGGAGTTTTCTACCCATTAGTAGCTCACTTGGGGAGAGTCCATTCTGTAGTGGTGTTGCTCTGTATAGAAGAAGAGCGATGTGAGGGTCAGTGGATTTCTTCAGCAGGTTCTTCACTGTCTGGACTGCTCTCTCAGCCTCTCCGTTGCTTTGGGGGTATCTGGGAGAGCTCGTGGTGTGGGTGAAGCCAAACTCAGTCACAAAGTTCCGGAACTCGGTGCTGGCAAATTGAGGTCCGTTGTCTGTGACAAGTGTGTCTGGGATGCCATGGACTGCGATGATGCTCTTCACTTGGGCAATGAGGTGGGAACTTGAAAACCATTTAAGGCAACAGGGCTCAACCCATCGGGAATAATAATCCACAGCAAGTAGGAACGTTTTCTCATTGAAGTCGAAGAGATCCATTCCGATTCTTGACCAGGGAAGGATGAAGGAGGCAGAGGTTCTGCTTGTGTTGGTCGGTGCTTGGCGCAGGTCTGGCAGGCATTGACCATGGATGCTATCTGTTCCGAAAGGCGTGGCCACCAGATGGACGATGCAGCCAAGGCACGGCACTTCGTGGATCCCAGGTGTCCTTCATGGAGATGGTTCAGGGTGTCAAGACGAAGATCTCTTGGAATGACAGTGCGATTGTCATACAGGAGGAGGTTGTCGACGATAGTGAGGTGGTCTCTGTGAGGCCAATATTGTTGAAGGATGAATGAGTGCGGGATGTACGCTGGCCATCCATTTTGACAGTACTCGCGCACTTCTACTACTTCTTCATCTCGCTGTTGTGACGCACGGATGACATGGAGTCTTGGAGATGATCCCAAGAGGGTTTCCATGGACTGCTTAGCCAGGGCTGTAGCAGCTTTGACAAGGCTGATGTCTGCCTGCTGAGGCAGTGAGGCTGGAGCTCTCGAGAGGGCATCCTGCAGGGATTTGATCTTTTCCAGGGACATGGGGTATTGTAGCACAGTACTGCATGAGGCGAAGGCGCAATCGTTGAATGCGAGAAGGCATCTTGTGGAGTCCCGTGGTGCTTAGGAGAGGTAACAATGGTTTGTGGTCCGTCTCAATGGTGAAGTCCATGCCAAATATATAGTCGCTCAGTCTCTCGCAGGCCCATGTCACGGCGAGTGCTTCCTTTTCGATGACCGCATAGTTGGCTGCAGCATTTGTGAGGGAGAGGGGTATGAAGCAGACTGGCCGTCGCGAGCCGTCTTCTTGTTCCTGCCACCGTGTGATATTCGGTAAGAGTGAAGTTTGACGGGTTTGAGGTCACGAGCGAAGTCTGAGTCCTTTGTCAGCGAGTGTGAGGTCTTCACATTTGCCCTGTACATCTTCTGACAGCGTCTCATCAAGAATTCCCACGACAATTCTGCCTCTTAGAAGTTCTTCTCTCATGACACCGAATTTGCAGGTCTCAGCCAGCTTATGTAGCTCTTGTAAGTACACGTCTATTGGCTCTCCTGGGCGTTGATTGCGCTTGTTGAATTTTGCGCGTTCTGCCAGGGTATTTCTGCGAGCACCGAAGTATTTGTCAAAAGCGTCGCTGAGATCATTGAACGCCACTTGCGTGTAATCTATGGCAAGGGTGGAGACGCTGTCATCTGCCACTTCTCCCATGCAGTAAACAAAGGTACTCACTCGTTCTTCGTTAGGTGAATGCCTGAGACCAGACCCGAGTGCGTAGGCTTCGAATCGCTGGCGTCCTTTTGTCCAATTCTCAGGATACATTTGAAAGCTTCTAGAGCGAGGAACAGCAGCTTCCCCTGCCCGATTTTAACTTGCCTATTGTACCATGACGTTTTGTTGTTCGAGAAGACCGCTGCCACCATGTGATATTCGGTATAAGTGAAGTTTGACGGGTTTCAAGTCACGAGCAAAGTCTGAGAGTCTTTTGTCAGCGAGTCCCAGTTTATTGTTGCCTCGTTCTGGATACAATGGCGGAGGGGTTGATTCCCTTGAGTTGTCTGCTTGATATGCTATGATGGACAGTCACATATGATATTCCTACAAATATAGACATGTTTCTTTGTAAATGGTGTACACAGATTCTCTTAACAGTATTCTTAACAAATTTTCGCTGTAAAACTGGCAATGTAAACTTTTTAAGGATCTCTCTTAGTCAGTGGTCGGAGCAATGGGACGTTGACCGGACGGTCCCAGGTTCAGTCCAACTCAAGGGACCTCAAACTCTTCTTACCTTCCCAGACGGATTTTGGTTCTGTGCTCAAAACAAGTACCAAAAAGTTACATTCCGTATGAAACACTTCGAATAATGACAGAGAGACAACAAATTCATAATGCACACACACACACACAAACACACACACGCACACACACACACACACACACACACACTTACACACACATACACACACACACACACATGAACGAGAGAGAGGGAGAGACAGACAGACAGACAGACAGACAGACAGACAGACAGACAGACAGACAGACAAATACACACACACACACACACACACAAACAGACACACACACACACACACACACACACAGACAGACAGACAGACAGACAGACAGACAGACAGACAGACAGACAGACAGACAGACGGACGGACGGACAGACAGACAGACAGACAGACAGACAGACAGACAGACAGACAGACAGACAGACAGACAGACAGACAGACAGACAGACAGACGGACAGACAGACAGACAGACAGGCAGACAGGCAGACAGACAGACAGACAGACAGACAGAGCGAGAGAGAGAGAGAGAGAGAGAGAGAGAGAGAGAGAGAGAGAGAGAGATATTCAGCTCTGTTAAAAAACAACCTGTCGATTCTTTATTTATCTATTTTAATTGAGTACTTATATAGGAATATTCAAATAAACGGAAACAAGAAGAAAACATTTTAAGGGAGAGGCTTAAAGCTGGGGGAAATATTGGACTCTGACAGAGCCACTTTGTTGTGCCAGTAAATTACCTTTCACACAGAATGTGATTGTCCTGAAACTACATTTGTGTCCTTTACACATAAATGTTCAGGAATTCCCTCATTACATGAATTGAAGGCATACGGGCGTACGTTCAGATTATCTTACTTTCAAAGAAAAGTGTTGTTGACTTCCTTGAACGAGCCAAACAATGACGAGGCCAATACACAAGTTAAAGCCGCAATTTAAACGTTAAAAAAAGAGAAGAAATCAATGTTTGTATTATTTACTGCCTCTCTACAAGGCAGGCTGATAGGCCCTTAAACCCTATCCATCCATCCATCCAACCATCCATCCATGCATCCGTCCATCCATCTTTTATTGCTTTTTTATTGTAGAGAGAGAGAGGAGAGCACGTGGAGTTGACAGCGACAGGCTGAAAACGGCTACACAGCAACCATGGGATGTGCTGGCATGAAATTGAAACCACCTGCCAAACCCAAAGCTGAAATCGTTACCCCAAAGAATATTTTCAAAAATGATGATGTCCATGCTTTGAAAGTATGAGTGCTATTCTCTCTCTCTCTCTCTCTCTCTCTCTCTCTCTCTCTCTCTCTCTCTCTCTCTCTCTCTCTCTCTCTCTCTCTCTCTCTCTCTCTCTCTCTCTCCTATAGAAATGGGTTTGGGATGTAGTGACTGGAGTCAAGGGGGAAATGAAGACACTGAGCACTCTAGAATGACTTTACTTGACCGAGCGCCAGCCAAAATGGCTTCAGCGATGCGTTCCTACGTTTTTGACTCACATGCGAAGCAAAAGTGAGTCTATGTACTCACTCTTTTCGTCCGTCCGGGCGTCCGGGCGTCCGGGCGTCTGTAAAAAAACTTTAATGTTAGATTTTTCTCGGAGACTATTAAGTCTATCAACACCCAATTTGGCATGATGGTGTAGGATGACAAGGCGTACAAAAACATACATAGTGATTTGACCTTGCTTTAAGGTCAAGGTCGCAGGGGCCGTAAATGTTGTCTAAGAAACAGCCAATTTTCACATTTTCCCAATTTTCTCTGAAATGTTTAAGATTGGATACCTGACCTATATATGGTATATAGGGCAAAGTAATCCCTATCTTTTGATACCAGTTTGTTTGATCTTGCTTTAAGGTCAAGGTCACAGGAGGTTTTTAAAGTTGAATTGTATACATATTTTGAAGTGACCTTGACCCTGAACTATGAAAGATAACTCTTCCAAACTTCATAACATTGTAGTACACATGTTATACGTTCATACTAGGTCACCAGTGTTGTCCGTCTGGGCGTTCGGGCGGCCGGGTGTCCTGCCGTCCGTAAAAGACTTTAACGTTGGATTTTTCTCGGAGACTATTAAGTCTATCAACACCCAATTTGGCATGATGGTGTAGGATGACAAGGCGTACAAAAACATACATAGTGACTTGCTTCAAGGTCAAGGTCACAGGAGCTCTTTAAAGTTGGATTGTATACACATTTTGAAGTGACCTTGACCCCGAACTATGGAAGAGAACTCTTTCGAACTTCATAACATTGTAGTACACATGTTATACTTTCATACTAGGTCACCCGTTTTGTCCGTCCGGGCGTCCGGGCGTCTGGGCGTCCGGGCGTCCGGGCGTCCGGGCATCCTGCCGTCCGTAAAAAACTTTAACGTTGGATTTTTCTCGGAGACTATTACGTCTATCAACACCCAATTTGGCATGATGGTGTAAGATGACAAGGCGTACAAAAACATACATAGTGACTTGACCTTGCTTCAAGGTCAAGGTCGCAGGGGCCGTAAATGTAAAAAAACAGCCATTTTTCACATTTTCCCAATTTTATCTGAAGTTTTTGAGATTGGATACCTGACCTATATATGGTATATAGGGCAAAGTAATTTCTTTCTTTTGATACCAGATTGTTTGATCTTGCTTCAAGGTCAAGGTCACGGGAGGTTTTTAAAGTTGAATTGTATACATATTTTGAAGTGACCTTGACCCTGAACTATGGAAGATAACTCTTCCAAACTTCATAACATTGTAGTACACATGTTATACTTTCATACTATATCACCCTGACCCTGAACTATGAAAGATAACTGTTTCAAACTTAATAATTATGTGGAACACATGTTATACTTTCATCATGAGACACATTTGGTCACATATCATCAAGGTCAAGGTCACTTTGATCCTTATGAAATGTGACCAAAATGGGGTAGTGAACCACTAAAAGTGACTATATCTCATGGTAGAAAGTGCCAGTAAGCACCGTTGTGCTTCCTATGTCTTGAATTAACAGCTTTGTGTTGCATGACCTTGGATGACCTTGACCTTGGGTCAAGGTCACATGTATTTTGGTAGGAAAAATGTGTAAAGCATTTCTTAGTGTATGATGTCATTGGTAGGTTTAGTTGTTTGACTTTGACCTTGAAGATCACCTAAAGGTCAAGGTCATGTAAAGGTCAAGGTCAAGCATGTGAGTCGTATGGGCTTTGCCCTTCTTGTTCAACTCGTTAGCTGATGCCATACAGGTTTGGAAGAGTGGTATTAGATCCATAGAAGAGATGCAGTTTGAGATCAATATTGGTAGTAAATGTAATTGTACTAAGTTAAAACAAACGTGCATTAAAGGGGCTCTGTATATGCAATCGATGGGTACAATCCTAGAGGCAGTAAATGTCTAAGGACATTCCCCCTCCTTCATCCTCATTTGGGGGAGAGTATGCAATAAAAGCAGCGACGAGAATTTATTTTTGTGCGTGCACGTGCGTGTGTATGTATGTACGTAGAAGGAGAGAGAGAGGGGGGAGGAGGAGGACGAGTACGTGTGTGAGTGTGTGTGTGTGTGTGTGTGTGTGTGTGTGTGTGTGTGTGTGTGTGTGTGTGTGTGTGTGTGTGCGTGCGTGACCAGGGGTTTTGAGAACATAATTAAAACAAGAGAGAAGATGGGTGATAGGTCATAGATATAAATAATAAAAGGAGTCAGTCCTCGCATATCTAGTCCCTCTACCACAGGGACTACCAGTTAAACTGTTCCCCTCTCATGGGTGGTCATCTTGTCCCTCTAATAAACACACACGCGCGCGCACGCACACACACACACACACACACACACACACACAGAAGGGGGGGGGCAGGGAGGGGGGATGCCGGAACGGGGGGGGGGGGGGGGCTAAAAGTTTCTATAACGACACTGCAATAGGTAATTAATGATGAATAGTAGATTTAAACCGTCACAAATATCAACATCTTACGCGATTATTCCCCCCGGCACCGGGGCCACCATTCAAAGCTTACCCCCTTCACAAGGATCTCACTCGAATGGCTTCCACGGGATTTCTTCTCATAGAGCCTCCACTGAGCCGTCCTCTACAACCTGGTGCGTGCACTCTTTTAATTTCATGGTTGTTTCCTGCCTTGTCATGCTTGCCTTGTTCACTTAACTCCGGGCGGGGTCGTCGGGGCGCCGTACTGACACGCTTCTCTCCAGCCTACTCCAAACCTTGCGGTCACGTGCTTGTGCGTGTGTCCAAAGATTATAGGTTACACAAAGATAGCTCATTAGCTCATTGTTGTGAGGATCGAGACACGTTGCGCCCCAAGCGGCTAGAAGTATGGGGAAGTAATGGACCTTATTCACGCGACCCGCCACTTTGGTTTTAAAACGAGGCAGATAACGCGAACATGTCGACATGGCTGACACGTTGAAGACAACAGATCGAGGGGTTAGCGCAGCTTCAACGACAAAATCCTTTCTGCAGTGGAGGTGACCGGCATTGTTAGATCAAAAACTATTCAAAAATAGTCACAATAGACTATCGTAACGTATAATTTCTGCACAAAACCCGCAGAAGATAAGTAAACAAACCACACCGTACATACCTAGCAGACGAACACGATCGAACCATAGCCACTACCCCAGCAGACGATCGAGCTAGTGTGATATAATGTTTCCTGTAAAGCTCGAATGCGTGGCAGCAGATAACTGTTTAGTTCTGGCTTGAATTGACAATTTTGTTTCCCTGGTCAGGCGAGGACAGAAAATTCACGATCATCCAGTCGATGAGTGCACGATCAACTTAATTGCCGCATTTGGCGTAATGTAACAAATAAGATGATGACAAGAAAATGGCATTAAAGCACAAAACAAAGTTTCATGACAACCAAAATCACCGATTACATTGATAACTGACCATTTTTACACTTACAACTATGTGCTCAAACCGTACAAAGCAAACAAAACACACTGCGGGGAGTGTCCCGGACAGGCATCAACACTTAAGTGCACGAGTGATCATTTCGCTTTGCTCTCATTTGTTTCATCTGCTCCGACATGGTAAGCTGGCTATGCCAAGAAACCAACATCTAAATCAGAGTTAGTTGACAAAGTGACAAAGTTACGCATCACAAAACAAAATTTAAATGTATAGACCAAAGCTGATCAGCTTCGCCCGTGATCACACGCTGACCTCATGACAATTAAGCTGGCCAATGAGAGGCAAGGAACGAAACGGCCGTCTCTTTCCGTGGTTTTCATTGGTTCGAACACTAGAGTTCTAAGCGAAATAACTTTTGTCACTGTGTACCAACCTTTGATGGCATCGTAGTCGATAAACACTTCAATCCACTTCTCATAGCCTTTGTCACTTTGTCTTCTTGCTATTTTTCTGCCTTCCTTCGTAACTCAACCATAATAAATAACAATGGAGAATGCACAACTGAGACTGCCAAGGAGAATCTTCTGCAAACACATGTTGTGATGCGTAATATCATTGAAAATTCAAGCTCTAAACCTAATATCAGTTAGCACGCAAAAAAAATCACATCTAAGTAAACCAGATAGCCTAGTACTGCTGCCACTCATTCGAGCTTTACATGAAACATTATATCACACTAGCTCGATTGTCTGCTGGCGTTCGATCGTGTTCGTCTGCTAGGGACGTACGGTGTGGTTTGTTTACTTATCTTCTGCGGGTATTGTGAAGAAATTATACGTTACGATAGTCTATTGTGACTATTTTTGAATAGTTTTTTATCTTACAATGCCGATCACCTCCACTGCAGAAAGGATTTTGTCGTTGAAGCTGCGCTAACCCCTCTGTTGTCTTCAACGTGTCAGCCATGTCGACATGTTCGCGTTATCTGCCTCGTTTTAAAACTAACATGGCCGCCGCGTGAATAAGGTCTATCACAACGCTTAGAGACATGTAAAAGTGCTTGTTTGTCGACGCGTTTCTGATGCGTTCCGATCATGTTTGTGAATACATTTACGGTGTAATGTGTAATAAAATGATTTGCTGCAATAATGGGGGCGTTTTTGCTTTGTTTTTTGTAGCAGGCGTTGTGAAATCGAAATATTTGGTTCATCGAAATGGATGGTTCTGCGCATGCGCGTGAGCCTATAGTCCGTTTAAACATTGCTCTGTCAGTGGAGACGCTACTGACTTCGCACGCCCGGGGAGTTATGCCAAAGATCCGGCCGCGTGAAAGCATGCAAAAATATTAATTAGATTAAAAACTAATCGAAAATAGTCATATTAGACTGTTTTAATGTATACTTTCTGCACAAAACCCACAGAAGATAAGTAAACAAACCTCACCGTATGTACGGCTAGCAGACGAATAATCTTTGTCTCCACTGACAGAGCAATGTTGAAACGGACTATAGGCTCACATTTCGATGAACCAAATATTTCGATTTCACAACGCCTGCTACAAAAAACAAAGCCAAAACACCCCCATTATTGCAGCAAATCATTTTATTATTGCAGCAAATCATTACACCGTAAATGTATTCACAAACATGATCGGAACGCATCAGAAACGCGTCGACAAACAAGCACTTTTACATGTCTCTAAGCGTTGTGATTACTTCCCCATAGTTCTAGCCGCTTGGGGCGCTGCGTTTCCGAGCGTCTTGTAACTTTGTGTCGCCAGCAGGTTGCTAGTGTTGAGGGGTTAATGTTCGTGTGGTGTGTACATGTGTGCGCACGCTTGTTGTGTAGTGCGTTTGAAGCGCGTTAGCGCGCTCCCCGTCCGTGCATTTTCCCCGTGGAGCGTGATATTTGAGGTGGGGAGTGAGCTCTGCGCGTTTTCGCACGGGGATTTGGGGAACGGAAGAGTTTGCAGGGTGATGTTCACGTTTTTCTTTTGAGGGTGAGGGTTTTGAAGTGGCAGTCGCTGTTTTGTGAGCTCGGAAGCAACCTCGCTTGTGTGAGGGTTGCGGAATTGTGGTGTGACCGCTGTCAACCCAGTGCGCGGCATGGCTTCTGTCAGCCCGGAATAGTTAAAGACTATAGTGTCTTTGTCGGTGTAGACCGAAGGAAATCGTCACCAGGGGAAGGGCCGGGTTCTTCCCATTCAGCGTGGCTGAGACTAGTGAATATAGTCTCAGCAACAGGTTGGTCACGTGATAGCCTTAATTCTTCCATAACATGCATGCCACCATTCTGAACACAGAGTCTCGGCCACGCTGAATGGCATATCACATCGTGAGTGTATTCCTCCGCTTGTTGTGATACACTCGATACTGGCAGCCATGTTTTCGTCAATTCATTTTCTAAACATCGATTTCCCATGAATGTAAAACTTGTATGCGGTAAAATTCGAATCACAAGAGTGTAATATTGTGAACTCTACTAATTATAAGGACTTTGAATACAACAGCAATATTCATACTTCATTGAGCGAGTAAGGCAACCAATCCCGTCTGCATAATCTTCGATACACACAGAAACCCACTGAGTGCTTTTGCTGATGAGGAATCATTAATTTAATGTATGCTTAGAAGGATTAAACTTAGAAAAACTGCTTCTGAGCTATCCGATAATATCGAACTTCGGAATCGGACGGATTCCTACAGAAGAAACTTCTATTCGATTAACGTTCAACACAGACGGAATGTAGGTTAAATCACTTACTGACTCCATCAGTCGATACACGAATGATCGAAGTGTGGAGCTCCTCAAACAGTGTGAAGGCAGTTAGACCACAGGTTCCGGCCAGAAAGCATTTACTTGCGAGAGTATAACCATAGATTCACGAAACCAGCCCGGACCCATAGGAATCCTTTTCGCTGCGTTTATAGTAGGTCCAAAGATCGCGTGCATTACTATATATATATATATATATATATATATATATACACAATCGCACGTGCTCAAGGCAGTTTGCAACCTTATAGACACGTCCGCGCTAAAAGTAGTTCTCAAATGATTTCCTGAAAATCTCATAGATTAGTTTTATTAGAACACCAAATTTGTGTTTATCTATCGGGATAAATAATTGGAGTGAAATAGAATCGCCTCTTTTTACTCTCAATGATCTTCTGATCATGTTGAATTTTGATTGGTAGAATCATTGGAATGTGGAGCCGAAGTCACGTGACCAACCTGTGTCAGAGATACTATGTCTCTGTGTTCAGAATGGGTTCTTCCATGCCTGGGTGTTGTTATTTTGTTTGCATGTTCCACGACCCGCGTCATCCAAGGCCTTTGATGCTCCCCATTGAGGTCGGCATCGTCCAGGGTCTTCACTGCTCATCATCGCCGTCGTCATCGTCCAGGGGCCAGCCGCTCCTCATCGCTGTCATCATCATCCAACGTTCCCGGTGCCACTCATCACCATGAGTTCGTCTGATCAGGGGAGGTCCGACGGTCGTGGTCACGTTGTTTCCCTCCGTTCCCCGTTCTGCGGCTTGTCGCAGAGGGAGGCCATGAGACAGTGGTGGTGGGCCGTAGTGGTTTTGTGCTGACGTGAGAGACAGCGTTGGACAGTCGGAGTTGTTGTGTGGACGAGCAAGTGACAGTGTTGGACAGTCGGAGATGTTGTGTGGACGGGCAAGTGACAGTGTTGGACAGTCGGAGGCGTTGTGCTGACGTGCAAGTGACGGTGTTGGACAGTCGTGGGGAAAGTTCCCCGGCGTGAGAGCGACCGCTGTTTGGACAACCGTTTTTGACTCACATGCGAAGCAAAAGTGAGTCTATGTACTCAGCCGTGTCGTCCGTCCGTCCGTCCGTCCGTCCGTCCGTCCGTCCGGGCGTAAAAAACTTAAACGTTGGATTTTTCTCGAACACTATTAAGTCTATCAACACCAAATGTGGCATGATGGTGTATGATGACAAGGCCTCAAAAAATATACATAGTGACTTGACCTTGCTTCAAGGTCAAGGTCACAGGAGCCATAAATGTGGTCTCAAAAAGTCATTTTTCACATTTTCCCAATGTTCTCCCACGTTATTGAGAATGGCGACATTAGCTACAAGTGGTATATAGGTCAAAGTAAGCCCTATCTTTTGATACCAGTTTGGTTGACCTTGCTTCAAGGTCAAGGTCACAGGAGCTCTTCAAAGTTGGATTGTATACATATTTTGAAGTGACCTTGACCCTGAACTATGGCAGATAACTGTTTCAAACTTAATAATTATGTGGGGCACATGTTATACTTTCATTATAAGACACATTTGTTTACATAACATCAAGGTCAAGGTCATTTTGACCCTTATGAAATGTGACCAAAATGGGGTAGTGAACCACTAAAAGTGATTATATCTCATGGTAGAAAGTGCCAATAAGCACCGTTGTGCTTCCTATGTCTTGAATTAACAGCTTTGTGTTGCATGACCTTGGATGACCTTGACCTTGGGTCAAGGTCACATGTATTTTGGTAGGAAATTGTGTAAAGCATTTCTTAGTGTATGATGTCATTGGTAGGTTTAGTTGTTTGACCTTGACCTTGAAGGTCGCCTGAAGGTCAAGGTCATATAAAGGTCAAGGTCAAGCATGTGAGTCGTATGGGCTTTGCCCTTCTTGTTGTTGTTGTTGTGGGGTTTGCGGGACTGTGGGGTGGTGTTGTGGATCAGTCCATGGCCAGCTGTTGAGTTTTGTGGGATTGGAGGGGAACTTATTTTCACATGTGCTTCATCTTACATCGTTAGTTTGCATAAGTTGTGGGTTAGGGTGTACGGGTAGTAGGTGTTTTCATCTTACATCGTTCGTTTGCATAAGTTGTGAGTTAAGGTGTGTGGGGTAGTAGTGTTTCATCGTTCATCGTTAGGTTGCATAAGTGCTGGTCATCGATCATTTTATTATCATTGCCATTCATCATTTTCACCTCCTGTCATTCATTCTGCGGCATTGCTGAAGGGTGATTAAATTCTTGTTTGTTAAATAGTGGTTTTTGAGTTCCTGACTTCCTCTGCATGAGAGGGTAAGGCCCCACCCAGCGGGTGTGGGCGCGACACTTTATATAGCAAAAGCTTGGCATGAGCTATCTTTGTGTAACCTATAATCTTTGATGTGTCCCCGCAAATGTGTCCACTCATCAGCATAGTCTCCCCATTTCCTCCTCTGTTTACCCCTCCGTCACTTTCCCTCCACTCTTCCCTGGAGAATGTTTTTGACTCACATGCGAAGCAAAAGTGAGTCTATGTACTCACCCGTTTCGGGCGTCCGGTGTGACATCGCCGATGGTAACTCATCGCGCATGGTTCTGCGCATGCGTCAAAACCGAAAGTGACGCGTGTATCGCGCCTTGTTCAAAGGTGATGTGCCGCGATGACTTTAGATTTTGGTGTTTTTCGGTCAATGTGTTCATTTATTGACCGAAAAACACAAAATCCAAAGTCCCGCGGCACACCACCCTTTGAACACGGGGCGATACACGCGTCACTTTCGGTTTTGACGCATGCGCAGAACCATGCGCGATGATGTTACCATCGGCGATGTCACACCGGGCGTCCGGGCGTCCGAAAACTTTAACGTTGGATTTTTCTCGGAGACCATTAAGTCTATCAATACCAAATGTGACATGATGGTGTATGATGACAAGGCCTCAAAAAACATACACAGTGACTTTAGCCTTGCTTCAAGGTCAAGGTCGCAGGGGCCATAAATGTTGTCTAAAAAAGTCATTTTTCACATTTTCTCAATTTTCTCTGAAGTTTTTGAGATTGGATACCTGACCTATATATGGTATATAGGGCAAAGTAATCCCTATTTTTTATACCAGTTTGGTTGACCTTGCTTCAAGGTCAAGGTCACAGGAGCTCTTCAAAGTTGGATTGTATACATATTTTGAAGTGACCCTGACCCTGAACTATGGAAGATAACTGCTTCAAACTTAATAATTATGTGGGGCACATGTTATACTTTCATCATGAGACACATTTGGTCACATATCATCGAGATCAAGGTCACTTTGACGCTTATGAAATGTGACCAAAATGGGGTAGTGAACCACTAAAAGTGACCATATCTCATGGTAGAAAGTGCCACTAATCACCACTGTGCTTCCTATGTCTTGAATTAACAGCTTTGTGTTGCATGACCTTTGATGACCTTGACCTTGGGTCAAGGTCACATGTATTTTGGTAGGAAAAATGTGTAAAGCATTTCTTAGTGTATGATGTCATTGGTAGGTTTAGTTGTTTGACCTTGACCTTGAAGGTCACCTGAAGGTCAAGGTCGTATAAAGGTCAAGGTCAAGCATGTGAGTCGTATGGGCTTTGCCCTTCTTGTTAAATCGTTACTGTCGTGAGGAGATCTTTTTGGCGGCCATTGTAGTTCTTGATCGTGCTAAGGATCCATTCAAATGTGATGTGGTTGAGTCTAATCCCCCAGTGTATTTAGTCCCCGGGGTTGTGGTGTTCGAGTTTGTTGATCCAGAAGGATTCCCTCCTCCTCGCCTCCGGACCTCTGCCATACACTTCCTATAGCACCACACACTTTGCATTTTGTTTAGAGTGGTCTGGCAGATTAAAACGTCTTATAAAAGGGTGCGCCTTTGTTGCTATCGAAATGCTTTCAGTGCGTGTAGAAACGGGTTTTGATCAAATTTTGAGTCTGTCCTACGTAATGTGTAAATTTGCACTTGTATGCCGCACTGAATCAGGCAAACGATGTTAGCAGACTCGCACGTCATGTGGTGTCTATTTGTAAAGTTTTCACCCGTTTAGTAACTTTCAATTGTGTTTAGCTGTATCAGATGGTCTGTGCACAACGCATCTAAGTGCCCAACAGTCGTAGCAATCTGGATCGGTGCTGGTAGGTTCCGGGAGCGTTGATGTCATGAGGCAGATGCTTCGTGGAGTAGCAGAGTCCGTCTCCAAGGACTGGAGGAACTGGTACCGCCTCGCGGAGTCTTTGACTGGAGTGGAGAGTCTGCGAAAACTCGCTGAACCACTGTCGAAATGGCGAATTCTGGGGGTGGCGCGACACGACAGAAGGTACTGTACTTCGGATGTTGTCAGTCGCTGTCTGCATTCAAGGGACTTCATCCAGCGAGATTTATGTTGCCCTCGATCTTGCTCCTTGTAGAGTCATTGAATTGTGTCCTTTCTTTATGAAATGGTTTAGTTAATTCATGGCAACGATAATCGAAAATGTCGTTCGAAGAGCAAAGGCGGCGGTACTTCAAACATTTACTAAAGTGTATAGTGTATGTGTGCGTGCGTGTGTGTGTGTGTGTGTGTGTGTGTGTGTGTGTGTGTGTGTGTGTGTGTGTGTGTGTGTGTGTGTGTGTGTGCGTGTGTGTGTGTTTGCGTGTGTGTGTGTGTGTGTGTGTGTGTGTTTGCTTGTGTGTGTGTGTGTGTTTGCGTGTGTGTGTGTTTGTACACGTATATGTTTGGCGTGGATTTTTGTCCTCTCAAAATGTTATTCTGCACGAGTAAATTACATAGAGAGATACATGAAAGTACTGACACATACGTTATCCCTTGTTATCCAAATTGGGGACCAATCCTCTCAGACTGCGTGGATCCGATAACTCAGACGATTTTCATATAGCTGTTATTATCACAAAGCGCAACGAATTCCATTTAAAACGGTACAACAATAACATGATGTATGGCCGTGCAAAAGATACAAGGCTAAAGTACACATGTTTTTCGAGAAAACGTCGTAACGTATACATTTTCGGATACTAACACCATAAAAAAGTATAACTTACTCTAAGAACATGCTAATCTTTTCTCGAATATGCACGAATAAATAAGTAACACTGCGGTTAAAATATGTCATATAGTCATTTTTGACTCACATGCGAAGCAAAAGTGAGTCTATGTACTCACCCGTTTCGTCCGTCCGGGCGTCTTGGCGTCCGGGCGTCCGGGCGTCCGGGCGTTCTAAAACTTTAACGTTGGATTTTTCTCGGAGACTATTAAGTCTATCAATACCAAATGTGACATGATGGTGTATGATGACAAGGCCTCAAAAAACATACAAGGTGACTTGTACTTGCCTCAAGGTCAAGGTCGCAGGGGCCATAAATGTTGTCTAAAAAAGTCAATTTTCACATTTTCTCAATTTTCTCTGAAGTTTTTGAGATTGGATACCTGACCTATATATGGTATATAGGACAAAGTAATCCCTATCTTTTGACACCAGTTTGGTTGACCTTGCTTCAAGGTCAAGGTCACAGGAGCTCTTCAAAGTTGGATTGTATACATATTTTGAAGTGACCCTGACCCTGAACTATGGAAGATAACTGCTTCAAACTTAATAATTATGTGGGGCACATGTTATACTTTCATCATGAGACACATTTGGTCACATATCATCAAGGTCAATGTCACTTTGACTCTTATGAAATGTGACCAAAATGGGGTAGTGAACCACTAAAAGTGACCATATCTCATGGTAGAAAGTGCCAATAAGCACCATTGTGCTTCCTATGTCTTGAATTAACAGCTTTGTGTTGCATGACCTTGGATGACCTTGACCTTGGGTCAAGGTCACATGTATTTTGGTAGGAAAAATGTGTAAAGCATTCCTTAGTTTAGTGTATGATGTCATTGGTAGGTTTAGTTGGTTGACCTTGACCTTGAAAGTCACCTGAAGGTCAAGGTCATATAAAGGTCAAGGTCAAGCATGTGAGTCGTATGGGCTTTGTCCTTCTTGTTTAGCTTTAGCCTTGTTTACTCATGTGCGGTCACATGTGTGGAGCAGCTGGTGATTAACGACTGTCTTAATATGTGTGTACTGAAAACTAGCTAAAAAAGAAAAGAAAAAACAAGTATGTAAGTGTACAGAATGTGTTCTCTATTTGAGTCTACAGAAAACGGCTCAACGGTAATTGGAAAGGCACTGTTGGGGTGGAGGTAAGTCTCCCTTTTACAGACACATTTACATCCACATCTACATGTACACGGATTCCCTTACAAGTAAGAAAAAACCTATAACATGACGAGGTGGGTGTTGTGCAATCCGAAGCGATTTTCTGAGATGCATGCTTCTACAGAGAATATAATTGATTTTCCTGCCCTTTTTCATTCAGATCACTGAAAAACAGGCAACATCTACAAAAGTGCTCGCCCAATTACTCGTAGGAGATTTAAAAGAGGATATAAGAAAAGCTAGAAGATTCTACGTTTGGATAGCCAACCATATCAAGTATGTATCGTAATCAATGCTTTATTGAATCCCTCTCATGTAATGAGTTGCTGACTTTATGCGACTTATTCCGTGTTTCTTTCATATCATAAGATGCTGATGCCTCTGGTGCTCCCTTTTCATCTGTCAAATGCTGCCTTGCTATAATGCCTGTTTCTCTGTCTCTACCTCTCTCTGACTCTGTCTGTCTCTCTGTCTGTCTGTCTGTCCGTCCGTCCGTCCGTCCGTCCGTCTGTCTGTCTGTCTGTCTCTCTGTCTGTCTGTCTGTCTGTCTGTCTGTCTGTCTGTCTGTCTGATTGTCTGTCTGTCTGTCTGTGTGTCTGTCTGTCTGTCTGTCTGTCTGTCTGTGTGTCTGTCTGTGTATCTGTCTGTATGGCTGTCTGTCTCTGTCTGTCTGTCGTCTCTCTGTCTGTCTGCCTCTCTCTCTCTCTCTCTCTCCGTTTGTCTCTGTGCGTAAGTGCGTGTAAGTGTGTGTGTGCGCGCGCGCGCGCGTGTGTGTCTGTGCGTTATGTGTGCGTGTGTGCGTGTGTGTATGTGTGCAGACGTGGCTGCCTGCATTTCTACGGGGCTCTCTGCCTACCTGAATGCCTATCTGCCTGCCTGCATGCCTGTCTATTTATTCCCCCTACCACTACCCCCCGCTCTCTCTCTCCCTCTCTCTCTCTCTCTCTCTCTCTCTCTCTCTCTCTCTCTCTCTCTCTCTCTCCCTTCCATCCTTCCAACTACTGTCTTCATGTCCTTGCACACGTCGCTGTATGCTGTGGTGCTTGAGCAACTTTTTGACTCACATGAGAAGCAAAAGTGAATCTATGTACTCACCCTTTTTGTCCGTCCGGGCGTCCGGGCGTCCGGGCGTCCGGGCGTCTGTAAAAAACTTTAACGTTGGATTTTTCTCGGAGACTATTAAGTCTATGAACTCCCAATTTGGCATGATGTTGTATGATGACAAGGCGTACAAAAACATACATGGTGACTTGACCTTGCTTCAAGGTTAAGGTCGCAGGGGCCGTAAATGTTGTCTAAAAACAGACATTTTTCACATTTTCCCAATTTTCTCTGACGTTTTCAAGATTGGATACCTGATCTATATATGGTATATAGGGCAAAGTAAGCCCTATCTTTTGATACCAGTTTAATTGACCTTACTTCAAGGTCAAGGTCACAGGAGGTCTTTAAAGTTGGATTGTATACCTATTTTGAAGTGACCTTGACCCTGGAATATGGATGATAACTCTTCCAAACTTCCTAACATTGTAGTACACATGTTATACGTTCATACTAGGTCACCAGTGTCTGCCGTCTGGGCGTCCGGGCGGCCGTCCGGGTGTCCGGGCGGCCGGATGTCCTGTCGACCGTAAAAACCTGTAACGTTGGATTTTTCTCGGAGACTATTAAGTCTATCAATACCCAATTTGGCATGATGGTGTAGGATGACAAATCGTACAAAAACATACATAGTGACTTGACCTTGCTGCAAGGTCAAGGTCACAGGAGCTCTTTGAAGTTGGATTGTATACATATTTTGAAGTGACCTTGACCCCGAACTATGGAAGATAACTCTTCCAAACTTCATAATATTGTAGTACACATG
>JAWQFJ010022123.1:0-5000 GCA_034096865.1 Theodoxus fluviatilis
ATTCCGGTAAAAAAATCGACCCTCTATTAGTGACAACCCGGTGCCACACATAATCACGGTTTGTGGATGTGCCACAGAGCAGCCTTCAGGCTGGAAGTGCGCACAACACACTTGTATGATACATACATACATCTGTCATCTCTGCACCCACAGACCTGCCGCAGACCTCAGCCCCAGCGTGATTCACCGACCGACCGACCAATCAATCGACCTATGGACAGACTGCCCGACTGAAAACAAGAACGAGAGGCTAGACGTCTGTGAGGAGTGGTTGTTTATTGGGACATGGAGGGCTGCGGACTACTCAGACCCAAGACCGCCCTCTGGCGGCTGTCACCAAGTACAGTTCCTGGGAGTCTCTCCCGCCTCTTGGAACATGCGAATCAGCAGCTGCAACAAAGAACAAAGGGATTAGTCCGTCTGCCTGCCTGCCTGCCTGTCTGTCTGTCTGTGTAACAAATGGTCAGCAATGTATGTATGTATGCCAATGTGCAATGCTCGCCATGTTTGTCCATCTGCGATAGCTGTTGCCGGGTTTGCGTCTTTGCTTTATTATTTCACGTTAAAGAGTGCCTTTGAGAATGTCGCATAAGAAACGCAAAGAGAAGACGAAGGGGTTTAGTTTAGCTGCCTGAACAGTATACCGTATACATGAATAAATGATTGAAGTAGCACGTCTTGTACAACGAAGCTCTCGAATGAAAGGCGTGTACATGAGCGATGGCGAAAAGCCAGACGGACAGACTGCAGCAAGGATGCCGTGCTAAAAGAGAACGTACTGAATCTGGTAATGAAGGTCACGTGGGTTGCCATGAAAAGATATTAAGAAAGCAGGCACGACACGAGAGAGTGTACACAGGGCTCAGCAGCGACAACGACAACAACAGCAACAACAACAACAACAGCTGCTGCATCGTTACCATCAAACACAGCCATGGACAGGGTCAGGCGTTTTCACGGGACTGGGTGAAAAGGAGATTGGAAAATGGTGTTGGAGAGGACTGGAGCACTCTACGGATCATTCCAACGGTCACTAGTGCCAGTGTGCTGTTGGGAACAGTGGACGATGGATGCTTACCGGAGACCAAAACTCGCTGTTCTCTTGAAGTGTGGCACGACCGTCTCCTGTAAGTTACAGAAACCAGCATCAACATGTGTGTGTGAGCGTGTGTGTGTGTATGCGTGTGTGTGTGTGCGTGCGTGTATGCGTGTGTGTATGTGTGTAGGAGTGTGTGTGTGTGTGTGTGTGTGTGAGAGAGAGAGAGAGAGAGAGAGAGAGAACGAACGAACGAACGAACGAACGAAAGGTTTATTGTTCAGGCCACCGGCCTATTACAATTGGATCCAAATTACTTAAACGAAAACAACATCAGGGGTCGGGTGGGTGGGGTGGGGTTGGGTGGGGTGGGGTGGGGTCAAGACTTCAACAACAAGTCTTGTTGCGCGAGTAGCGAGAGCGAAAGTTCATCACTGTCCATCAGGTCAGTTACCTCCTCTTGGAGATGCCGACGACGGGGTGGATGGGTACCGGTCGCTCCTTCCTCTCGCCTAGCTGGTGGAGTAGCCGCACCGAGACGGCTGTGCTGTGTACCAGACGAGACACGTGCAGTCAAAGTGATCGGCGACTGCAACGAAGCCTCGACGATTCCACGGTCGACACGTGGATCACTTGACACGGAGGTAGCGCGCTCAACCGCCTTTGCCTCTGCCTCTTCCTCGCGTTGCCACTTGTCTCGGAAGGCCTGCATAACCTCGTCCACGATTTGTTGTATTCTATCGGGACGCTCTGACTCCTCTGGCGCTGCATTTTCACTGACCGCTGACGAGGCTGTGTTTTTTCGGTTGGAGGCTGATGTGTCGTCCGATGACCCATTTTCAGTGCTTGCACACTTCTCAGCATGCTTTTCACGTGTGTTGCTTGGGTTTGGCGGGTATAGTGCAGTGGGCAAGGTGGACGAAGAAACTGATGGAATTTCTTGTAAACGGGACTCAGGACACGCAGTGGAGGGACACAAACTCGACGGGGCTTGCTTACCAACAAGGTCGGTGTTTTGGTAGTTGTTGCATCTCTGCTGATCTCTGCGCAGCTGGGCGGGAGGTTTTCTTCTCCAGCAGTTTGTCGTTTGATTGAAGGAAGATGTCTGGCCAGCCTGGGACGTGAATCTCAGAACCACTACAGTTGCATTCCTTTCTCCGAATACTTTAAATGAGGACATGGTATCACTCTCCAGAAGTGTGGAAAGCATGACCTCCAATGCAGCTGGAAGACCAGTTACTGGCATGTTTTACCACCTTTTCACTACAACCGGCGAAAATGTAGGAGAGCGACGTGAACACGTCCTGCCACTGAGAGAGAGAGAGAGAGAGAGAGAGAGAGAGAGAGAAAGAGAGAGAGATTGTGCACTTTGAAGTACCATCTATAGTAAGGCTAGGTCATTTCCTGCATGAGAAAACATGCAGACTTGACTGTGTTCAGCACACGTGACCAGTCTGGTGTCTCTTTGATGATGACGATACCAAACACTGCCTTGTGGAAACGGCAGTGTCTTATCACGCATTCACAGACAGTAGCTGTGAGTCAAAGGTCAGGAAAATACACGACAGGGTTTATTTACCGGATCGCTTTGGGAGGTCCACTGAAACTTTCAGGCGTGTATCTCATCGTTTACCGTTACTTGCCATTTTCCTCTTTGGGGGTTACTTTGAGACTGTCAGGCGTGTATCTCATTTGACACCTTCAAATTCCCATAAAAAGACAAAAACCAGGTTTTAAGTAATCACAAGAAATTTCTGACGATTGTCAACACCATCATTAAAACAGCACAGGATTTTTTTAAAAGGGAAGAAATAAGAAGAAATAAAGACGAATAAGAAATATGAATGCAAGGGGAAGATAGAAAATAAAAATAAAAGAAAAAGGAAAAACAGGACGAAGAAAGAAAGAAAGAAAGAAAGAAAGGAAGGAAGGAAGGACGGATTGAAGGAAGAAAGGAAGGAAGGAGGAGGAGGAGGAGGAGGAGGAGGAGAAGAAAGTGGAGGAGGAGGAGGTGGAGGAGGAGGAGGAAGAGGAGGAGGAGGAGGAGGAGGAGGAGGAGGAGGAGGAGGAGGAGAAGGAGGAGGAGGAGGAGGAGAAGGAGGAGGAGGAGGAGGAGAAGGAGGTGGAGGAGGAGGAGGAGGATGAGGAGGAGAAGGAGGAGGAGGAGGAGGAGGAGGAGGAGGAGGAGGAGGAGGAGGAGGAGGAGGAGGAGGAGGAGGAGAAGGAGGAGGAGGAGGAGGAGGAGGAGGAGGTGGAGGAGGAGGAGGAGGAGGAGGAGGAGGAGGAGGAGGAGGAGGAGGAGGAGGAGAAGGAGGAGGTGGAGGAGGAGGAGGAGGAGGAGGTGGAGGAGGAGGAGGAGGAGGAGGAGGAGGAGGAGGAGGAGGAGGAGGAGGAGGAGGAGGAGGAGGAAGAAGAAGAAGAAGAAAGAAGAATGAAAGAAAGAAAGAAGAATGAAAGATAAAAAGGAAGAATAAACGAAAGAAAGAAAGAAAGAAAAAAAAGAAAGAAAGAAAGAAAGAAAGAAAGAAAGAAAGAAAGAAAAGGAAGGAAACTCACCGTCGACGTCTGCGAGCATTAGGAAGTTCATCGCCTCCACGTCTGTCAGGGTTTTGTCCTTGTTGGTGTCCATCGCACGCTCGAGCTGGGGTGTCAGCACCACCCACTCCGGGAAGTCCTTGGACAAATCGTTTCGCAATTCCGCGGCGGTGACGACGCCGTCTCCTGCAGAGAGGCAGAGGTGCAGACAGCCAGTGGAGACTTGCAGGCGATGCCAGACACGGCTGGCACGGGGTAAAACCTGCAGCTGTCGTGGCGGGTCGGAAAGGAGCCAACACCGATGGAAGTACATGATGACATATTTGCAGGGACGGATGGATGGATGGATGGATGGATCGATGGATCGATCGATCGATGGTTGAATGAATGTATGTATGAGAGGAGAGACAGTTGGATCAAAGCTTATGTGGATAGATGGATGGGTGAACAGTTGGATTTAGACATCTGCGAAGGTGCATGGATAGCAATATGGATATGTGAGTAAGATTATAAATGTATGGATGGATGAATGATAGATGGATGGATGCTGGCTAGCTGCTATCGGCTGCTGGCTGGCTGGCTAGCTGGCTGGCTGGACGGACGGACGGACGAATGGATGGACGAACGGATGGATGGATGGATGGATGGATGGATAGATGGATGGATGGATGGATGGATGCACGGACGGACGCATGGACGGACATATGATACAGGGAAGATCTAATAGACATCACAACTTTCATTCATTTGGCACGTCTAGACGTTTAATCAACAGATGCATCGAAAAGATGTTCACCTATACATTCATGCCCAATCAGTAACTCATTTATACCAGACAAAGTGACAAAACAGGATAGCAGACACTTTTATTTGATCATCATTAGCCATGATGTGCTCAAAACTCCTCTCCACGTGGGTGCATACATGCTGCACTGCAGCAGGGCAGGGGGCATTTAGGGGAGGCAGGCGTCCCGTCAGCCAACGGACTGTGGAGTGGCGTCAGCGAGGGTGGAGGGAAAGGTGGAGGACAAGGAAGTGCAAAGACTCCATGACGGTCGCCGCCAGTGCCAGACTTCCCCCAAAGCCAGGAACGTGCACGTGCTTACCGTCGGAATCAATGTCTTGAAGAATAGCAGATGATTCGTCCTTGAAAGTGACGTAATTGTCTCCGTTACGGTCCTCCTCCTTGAAGCTCTTGCGAAGAAGGGCGGCCACGGCGTCCTGGCACGTCAGCCCATGACTACAAAGAAAAGTTCCAGATCTGATGTCGTCTCGCTCAGGTCACACAAAACAGATCCAGGTCGCTGTGAAAAATGTTTTCACCAATAATACATTTGATCCTCTCTTTCATATTTTGCGCCTTGATGTTTGCGATCGTGCATTCGTGCGTGCGTGCGTGCGTCCGTGCGTGTGTGTGTGCGTGTGTCTG
>JAWQFJ010022123.1:7500-17500 GCA_034096865.1 Theodoxus fluviatilis
CAAGGCCAGACTGCTGTACGGGCTGGCTCCTTGCTTGGCTGTCAACTTGCTCTGGCTAGTGGTTTCTCTCCCTGCAGCGTTCTGGTTGTCATGAAGATCTCCGCTTGTCATTGACCGTGATGTTTTTATCCCACTCACCTGCCTGCCTGCATACCTGCCTTTCTTCCTGCATGCCTGGCTGTCTGCAGTTCTGTCTGTCTGCCTGTCTACCAGCCTGCCTGTCTACCAGCCTACCTGTCTTTTCGTCTGTCTGCCTGCCTGTCTGTCTGTCTGTCTGTCTGTCTCTCTGTCTGTCTGTCTGTCTGTCTGTCTGTCTGTCTGTCAGCCTGCCTGCCTACCTGCCTGTCGGCCTATCGGCCTGTCGGCCTCTCTGTCTGCATCTCTCTCTCTCTCTCTCTCTCTCTCTCTCTCTCTCTCTCTCTCTCTCTCTCTCTCTCTCTCTCTCTCCGCAGACACGGTGTCTCTGTTTAGATCTATCCGTAATTGCAAGTCTTGTAGTCTTGATGCGCAGTCGCTCTCGTGTTTTTTTTGTCGTTGTCACAATTTAATATTCGTGTTCGGCTGTGGGCCTAACAGATGAAATATTTCCTCCGTTCTCTCTCTCTCTCTCTCTCTCTCTCTCTCTCTCTCTCTCTCTCTCTCTCTCTCTCGCTCTCTCGCGCGCGCGCGCAACAGATAGCATGGCTCTATATAGAACTACCTGTATGTATTAACTTTTCAATCACCAGATTATACACTTTTCGGGATTTGTCGATTTTTCAGTTGAAGCATCTTGGATGAATGCACTCCGTACGAAAGTGACAGACCCGTGCAGTGCGTCTTCTGCTGGTGTGAATCTCGTTCATTCTGTGAACCCGAGTCAGTAGTGACTCTGGCACAGTTCGCAATGAATGCGTAATAGACTTGACCCTTCGCGTTACGGCATTGCGCCAAAATAGCTCGTTCTGATACTTTTTTTCTCTCCACTTTTCACAAAAATCATTCAGATGTCAAACCTTGTTTCCATTTCAACGCAAACATTTTATTTTATCGAATAAATGCTTGTTTATTGCCTCATAGTTATTGCGAAATAGTCTTAGAACTACTTTAAACGGCGTATGTCAGGGAGCAGATCGGCTATCGCACAAGCCTCTCGTGTGACCTCCATTTGCATAAATTTGACGAAAACCTTCCATCTTGTGATGTCAACTGAGCTAGAGATACTTTCGCCGGTAGGCGAAATCTCTAGTGATCTAGAATGAATCTCGTCAGGACTTTCTTACGACTGTCTCTGTGAAACTATGCTCATCAATGGCATTTCACTGTTGCTGTGTTCACTTCCTTCTCGCTTATCAGAGCCAGCACCAAACAATTTGCCTTTCTCCATGACAGATCGTAGCACTCAGCAAGAAAAATCATCAGACGGAAAGACAAATAGAATTACAACAACAACTACTACTACTACTACTACTACTACTACTACTACTACTACTACTACTACTACTACTACTACTACTACTACTACTACTACTACTACTACTACTACTACCTGTACTACTACTACTACTACTACTACTACTACTACTACTACTACTACTACTATGACAAGTTACCATACCCAAAAACAAATTGCATTACTACTAAAAGAAGTTACCAGACACACAAACATATTGCAGTATTACAACAAAAAGTTATCATAGATAAGATCATATATTGCAGCACTTCTACAAGAAGTTATCATACACATAGACAGACTGCAGCACTGGAACAAACAGTTACCATACGCAAAGAGAAGATGTGTTGATGGATGTAAAATTCAGTTCAACTTTCCTCCATGGTGATTCGAACCACACCAGACTGGTCCATGGCAAGTAGGGAAGACCACCCAAATAACTTTTCTACTGCACGGGTACACTGTACAGCTTGTCTGTACAAAGGCGATTTTCCAAAGCAAGCACAGAGGCGAAATGGCCTGGAAACACTCACCTGGATGAAGGGGAGCAAGCTGGCGTCAGCAGAGGAGCAGGGCGCCGTCTGGTGGCGAGACGGGATCGCTGGCTCTATTTATAGGCGGTTTGATGGAAGCACGTGACAGGAAGGGCTGAATACTGAGCGTATACATGGTACTGACTATGCACTATTCCCAAGGCGTAGACCACTTCTCATTGATTCTGTTGATTTAATTCAACAGGTAATTGCTGCTCATTTCAGCGCAGTTAATTAAATCTTACGCTTTGGCACACACAACAGCCTTTGATGCGTTCTCGTCACGCGTGTGTGAGAACTGCGTCGCAAATGTTGCTTCATGTCGACACACCGCTCAGTGCCCAAGTAGGCCTACTTGCATGTGCAAAAATACGAATGAAATGGTGCTGCAAGAATCGACCCGGGGGTTTGGGGATACAGAGCCATCCATGCACACGTTCCCCCTGTGGGTTGGGGGTCAGAATAGACCCACCGCGTCTCCCTACGCGATTCGTAAGAGGTGAATAAATAGGGACATCATGACTTGACGCGCATGTATTCTAGTGATTCTCGTGCTTAATGGCCTTACATAGCCTACAGAGGCTGATAGGTCGTAAAACTCCGTCCGTCCGTCCGTCCGTTCGTCCGTCCGTCCGTCCATGCGCGAGTTGTCCCTCGTCAAGAAAACGCTTTTGTCACTATGGCGCCCACCTTGCGCAGGGAATCCGACACAGCCAGACACGAGACCGTTGACACGTGGTCAAAGAGGTGAAGGGCTGGTGTCAGACTATAATTCTTGAACAACAAGAGGAGTGTGACCAATGAAGTCTGGCGGTACTTCGTAGTCTAGGTCTGACTAGGCCCGAAGAAGGAGCTTGGTTCCGAAAGCTTGCCTTGACTACGAAGTACCTCCAGACTTATTTGGTCACACTCCTCTTTTTGTTCATTGACACGTGGGACACGGTGAAGTGCAAGTCTTGCTCCCTTCAAGTGCTAGGTGCGACCCTCTCCACCTGAACTGGATACCTCACTGGGAGCTACGTCTGATTGACCATCCGTTTTCAGTCACTAAATCACGTCAACTTCTCGAGAGCTTAACACGTCCTCTGATCGTTTGAGAGAGGCCAGCCCATGCCAGAGAGACCCATTGGGTGGCAGTGTATATTTAGTAAGATAACGTTTGCAAATGTCACGATAAAACTTATTTCCGTATAGGTATTTAAAAAAAAGACTAAAAATGAGTAGTTCACAGGTGAAAGTGCATGTATATTAAGTTAAACGACAAGTCTGGCAGATACGGTACTTTTTCAAATCGAAAGCATGCTTTATTAAGATGGTTCACACGGCATATCGCAGGATTTTGCACACGGGCACTGCTGAATTAAGTCAAGGACAACGAAAAAGTTTTACTTAGAAGTGAGAGAAATCATATGGTGCTCTGATACTGACGTATACTAACTGCATTAATATGAATAACTGATTCCTTTTACCATGTTTGAGATGAAACAGTATCAGTGTGCTCAAAATTGGTGTGTTTGTTGGAAAACTGGACCGCTTTCAAGACAGACAGATAGATAGATAGATAGATAGATAGATAGATAGATAGATAGATAGATAGATAGATAGATAGATAGATAGATATAGATAGATAGATAGATAGATAGATAGATAGATAGATAGATAGATATATAGATAGATAGATAGATAGATAGATAGATAGATAGATAGATAGATAGATAGATAGATAGATAGATAGATAGATAGATAGATAGATAGATAGATAGATAGATAGATAGATAGATAGATAGATAGATAGATAGATAGATAGATAGATAGATAGATAGATAGATAGATAGATAGATAGATAGATAGATAGATAGATAGATAGATAGATAGATAGATAGATAGATAGATAGATAGATAGATAGATAGATAGATAGATAGATAGATAGATAGATAGATAGATAGATAGATAGATAGATGATAGATAGATAGATATATAGATAGATAGATAGATAGATAGATAGATAGATAGATAGATAGATAGATAGATAGATAGATAGATAGATAGATAGATAGATAGATAGATAGATAGATAGATAGATAGATAGATAGATAGATAGATAGATAGATAGATAGATAGATAGATAGATAGATAGATAGATAGATAGATAGATAGATAGATAGATAGATAGATAGATAGATAGATAGATAGATAGATAGATAGATAGGTAGATAGAGAGAGAGAAGAGGGGAGAGAGAGAGAGAGAGAGAGAGAGAGAGAGTTCTTCCTTCCTTCATTCATTCTAGAGGATTTTTTTTACTGTTTACAGTTACACATACATAGGGAAAATGTGACCTAGTGCGGTCATGACTCGGCACTGTAGCCTTGTTTCTCAAGCACGGACCCCCTGTGGGTTGCGGACAAGAACTCATCCATTGTGTCTCCCCACAGTTTTGGTGAGAGGCGAATAACTAGGGAAATCGTGCCTTGACATGCTGTAGTTCTAACCAACTCTCATGGTTTGTCGTAGTCAATGGCCTCACACAGCATGTAAAGGCCGATGAGAGAGAGAGAGAGAGAGAGAGAGAGATAGATATATATATATATATATATATATAGATAGATAGAGAGATAGATAGATAGATAGATAGATAGATAGATAGATAGATAGATAGATAGATAGATAGATAGATAGATAGATAGATAGATAGATAGATAGATAGATAGATAGATAGATAGATAGATAGATAGATAGATAGATAGATAGATAGATAGATAGATAGATAGATAGATAGATAGATAGATAGATAGATAGATAGATAGATAGATAGATAGATAGATAGATAGATAGATAGATAGATAGATAGATAGATAGATAGATAGATAGATAGATAGATAGATAGATAGATAGATAGATAGATAGATAGAGAGAGAGAGAAGAGAAAGAGGGAGAGAGAGAAAAGAGAGAGAGAAAGAGAGAGAGAGAAAGAGAGAGAGAGAGAGAGAGAGAGAGAGAGAGAGAGAGAGAGAGAGAGAGAGAGAGAAAGAGAGAGTTCTTCCTTCCTTCATTCATTCTAGAGGATTTTTTAAAACTGTTTACAGTTACACATACATAGGGAAAATGTGACCTAGTGCGGTCATGACTCGGCACTGTAGCCTTGTTTCTCAAGCACGGACCCCCTGTGGGTTGCGGACAAGAACTCATCCATTGCGTCTCCCCACAGTTTTGGTGAGAGGCGAATAACTCGGGAAACCGTGCCTTGACATGCTGTAGTTCTAACAAACTCTCATGGTTTGTCGTAGTCAATGGCCTCACACAGCATGTAAAGGCCGATGTGTCGTGAAGCTCCATACATCCATCCCTACTCCAGCACGGACATATTTTCTGTGCATAGCGTGATCAGTAGCCCCGACGTCATTGGCTAGTCATGTAAATTACTACACTATGCGGTCGTGAGATTGTATCGCATTTGCTGCATCAGTGGTTCTGCAACGGCGATCGAAGGCGTCCGTTTCCACATGAGTTAAGTATTCCTCAGACGTGGCAACATCTGTTGAAAAGACAGACACGTCCTCTGTGTTCGGTTAAAAAGCTAAATAAGAGCTAGAGATAGATAGATAGATAGATAGATAGATAGATAGATAGATAGATAGATAGATAGATAGATAGATAGATAGATAGATAGATAGATAGATAGATAGATAGATAGATAGATAGATAGATAGATAGATAGATAGATAGATAGATAGATAGATAGATATATAGATAGATAGATAGATAGATAGATAGATAGATAGATAGATAGATAGATAGATAGATAGATAGATAGATAGATAGATAGATAGATAGATAGATAGATAGATAGATAGATAGATAGATAGAGAGAGAGAGAGAGAGAGTTAGTTCTTCCTTCCTTCATTCATTCTAGAGGATTTTTTAAAACTGTTTACAGTTACACAGAAATAGGGAAAATGTGACCTAGTGCGGTCATGACTCAGCACTGTAGCCTTGTTTCTCAAGCACGGACCCCCTGTGGGTTGGGGACAAGAACTCATCCATTGCGTCTCCCCACAGTTTTGGTGAGAGGCGAATAACTCGGGAAACCGTGCCTTGACATGCTGTAGTTCTAACCAACTCTCATGGTTTGTCGTCGTCAATGGCCTCACACAGCATGTAAAGGCCGATGTGTCGTGAAGCTCCATACATCCATCCCTACTCCAGCACGGACATATTTTCTGTGTGTTGCACTCCTCTCTGCAATATCTTGATATACGGGGGTTCTCCTGGCTTGCGCTAGGAAGTTGAAGTGACAGACTCCGGTGATCGTTTCCAATGAACTTTATTCACGCACTGATCGATTACAGTGGTGAAAATCAGCAACAGCAATTCGTATAGCGCTCACACAGCTTCACTCTGCTTACAGTACTGCAGAGGCTCGCTAGCACACAGCAGAAACTCGCTCCCCTGGGAGTCAAAGCTCTCACCTTTAACTCTGTCGTATCTGCTGCTCTCCCTCTCTCACTCGCTTTCGCTCCTTATATACCTTTACACAATTTCTAGAAACTACCAGCACGTTTCCCGAACATTCTCCCACATTCCTAATTGCGACGCGACTGACTTACTGTGTCACAACAAGCTAATATTAGCCTAACTCGGTCGCGCGCGGGTCAAGGCCGTGACCTGACCGATACACAACAATCAACTGCGCCTGCGACGGTGCCAGAAGGTTCGAGAAAACGTCACAACATAGCTCCTCCCCTAAAGACCGAAACGACCTCGTCGGTCTCACTACATATACGACTCCATCACTAAATTTACAAAACACCATAGACTAACACCTCAAAAATACACAACAGCAACAACAAAATACCGGGAAAGAGTCAGTCCGCAGTCCAGGTAGTCCAAAAATTATGAAATGAGTGGCATAGATGCAGAAACCTGACACATGGGCGAAAGCTTCCTTGCGGTAGCATCTGCCCAGTCCATGGGGTCAATGTCTGCAAGACCACTGTCCATACTGTCACTGAAAGTAAAGAATCCTCACAGGAAGCGAGGGGGCCGCATCACACGCCGCCCTCGCCGCGTGTATGTCTGTACATAATCAGGGGTCGCTCCATCCACGCTCTCGTCTTCCGAGGAGGGCCCTGGTACAGTGTCCCTCTCTGTGGGCTCGTCGTCGGTCGGTCAGGGTGACGTCGTGGCGACGGCCACCAGTCCGGCGGTAGTTCTCCCTGGTACTTCCAGAGACGGGCACGGTTCACGTAACGTCCTCTCTGTGGCCGGGCAAGCTTGGTGGTGCATCCCTTCTCAGTCCGTGGGTTGGAGTACCACGGTGCAGTGCCATTAGGAGAGATCTGGTGATAGGCCTTGCGGTCGTAACCAGTCTTCATTCCGTCCACGCTCCGCTGCAGGTGTGTCCTTGCGGACTTTCCCACTGCCTGCAGCACACCCTGGAGCGGTTCCACACCCTGGGGCACGTCACGGGGGGTATCCACCAATGGCCTGGCGACCACTGCAGAACTGTCAGTCTTGCTAGAGCCACTACGGCGACTGTGGGGTCTTGTCCGTGAGGCACAGATGGCACAGCGCCGACACAAGTTGCGAACGGACTTGTGTCGACCAATCCAAAAGTACCGCTCACAGACGCGTCGGTACGTCTTCTGCCTTCCGAGGTGGCCAGCTGCTGGGTCATCGTGTACCTGTCTCAGCGCTTCCTCCTGCATGGCTCTCGGCAGAACAGGGAGGAGGCGGCAGGTTTCTCCCTTCTCGTCTATCCACTTTCTGTACAGCGCTCCATCCGTCAGCTGCAAGGCATCCCACTGGGTCCAGTAAGCCTTGGTGACAGGGCTGGTAACGGCGACCTTCCTCCAGGGTGGGCGGACAGGCCTGTCCTCCATCCAGCGGATGATGGGCTGCAGGTCCGGATCCTGTCTCTGTGCGACTGCCAGAGGCGTCTCTTGAGCGGCGATCCGCCTCAACGCACCCGAGGCCGCAGTGAAGCATTCCCTTCACCCCCAAGACCCTTCAACTGCACGTGGTGCCCATCAATCAGCAGGAGGAACTGTCCCCAGTCTATAACACAGCGATGCTTCTGCAAAAAGTCTATCCCCAGGATGACGTCATCTTCTATATCGGCGATCACGAAGGGGTGAGAAATAACAAGCTCACCGGCCTTCACCTTCACTGTCACGACGCCGTGCACAGGGATCGGTCGGTGCATGACGTCAGTGAGCACCATCGCTGATTCCTCTCTTCTCTGGAAGGGGTACAGACCAGTCTTTATCACCGAAATGGTCGCTCCTGAGTCGATCAGTGCCTGATGACGGTTGCCGTCGATGTGCACCTCGATCGCCGGTCCTCCTGGGTCTACGCGGACACCCTTCAATCGATGACTGATGCGATGTGGGGCGGTGGAGGCAGAGGACGCCGGGCTATGCCCCTTAAGCCCGGCGCATCCTAGTTTTCCTGGGCTGTGGTGGTCTTCTTCCTTCCCTGTGGACAGCGGCGAGCGATGTGGCCTGTCTTGTCGCAATTATAACATCTGATCTGCCCTTGCTGTCCGTCCTGACGGGAAGAGCGGTTTTGCATCTTCTCCAACAACTCCGCCATCAGCTGGCGAAACTGGTTCAGAGAGAGAGTGTCGCCGTCACCCTCCGACTTCTCCTGGCTGCCAATGGCTCTGATCCTATGAGGGTGAGATGCTCGCTGGGTCGCTTCCTCGCGTTGAGCGATAGCCTCGACACGGAGAGCGGTGTTGACTGCTTCCGCCAAGGTAGAGGGAGCCAACACCTGTACTTGGCGTTTCGCTTCGTCGTCGACGAGGGCATCTATGAACTTCTCCCGAGCCAAATCGTCGATTGCCTCCCTGTTAAACGCAGGGTGCGCTCGCCTCACCAGCCTCTCGATGTCAGCCGCCAACTCGATGAGTGATTCTCCCTTTTTGCGCTTTCTCGTGTAGAGTGCTGCCTTAGCCTGGTCTGCGTTTCGGGAATCTTGAAACCTGTCACGGAGGATCCGAACGAGGGCAGTGTAGTCATTCCTGCCTTCGGGTGGGATGGTTTCCAGGACTGTCAGCGCTTGTCCCGTCAGGCTGGAGATGAGAAAACTCGCTTTCTCCCGCTCTCCCCAACCGTTGATCTGCGCGGTCACCTCGAACTGGATGTGGTAGGCATCCCACGGTGCCTTCCCGTCGTACGTTTGTGGCCGCTGCACTGGACGACCGGCTGGGGGGTATGCCTCTTCCTGGTTTGAGAAGAATGGTGACGCCTCGGCTCGCAGTTGCTTGGAGGCCTGGTGGTTATCTTGGGTATAAAGTCTGGCTGGATAAGAGGAGCTTGCTTTTGTTTCTTCTTTCTCTTCCAGCTTTCTCTCCAGTCTGCAGATGACGGTGTCGAGGCGGGTTACTTCCCCTTCGAGGGAGTTAAGGCGCGCTGCTTCCTGTTGGAGATTTGCATCAATGCGGTCTACCTCCTCTCCTAAGCGAAAGCTTACTGCCTCGATTTCCTTCTGAAGTCCCTCTGTCCCGGCTTTGATGTTTTGCAGCAACTCTTCCTGATGCAGGTGATGTTCCCTCTCTTCCGCCTCCTTCTGTTCACGGTATGCAGCTTCTTGCTGGCGACGCTCAGCTTCTTCTTGCTCCTTCCGTTCACGGTAGGCTTTCTCCTCTGCCTCCTTCCGTTCACGGTAGGCTTTCTCCTCTGCCTCCTTCCGTTCACGGTAGGCTTTCTCCTCTGCCTTCTCCCGCTCACGGTCTGCCTTCTCCTCTGCCTCCTTCCGCTCGCGGTCTGCCTTCTCCTCCTTTTGTTGGTCGAGCAGAAGTCTCATCATCATTGCGATGTCTTCCGTCGGTTGCTCTGTCGCCTCCGCGCGTGCGGCAGCTCGAGTCACGCGCTTGTCGCCTTCCATTTCCGTCGTAGACTGTCACTGCTTCAACTGTTCTCCGTCTAGGGAACCAATGTTGCACTCTTCTCTGCAATATCTTGATGTACGGGGGTTCTCCTGGCTTGCGCTAGGAAGTTGAAGTGACAGACTCCGGTGATCGTTTCCAACGA
>JAWQFJ010022123.1:22500-30683 GCA_034096865.1 Theodoxus fluviatilis
TTCATTCATGCGTGCTCTCATTTATACTCTGACAGATTCATCCAGTCACGCATTCATTCTTTTCATTCCATAATGGCTTCCTCTCTTATTTTTCCCCCGCTCTCTCATTCCACATTCAGGGAATGAAGCAACAAAGCAATGAAAACTTCCACACGCACTGGACTGACCAGCAGGAGAGAAGTACGATATGACATGAAACGAGAATGACAATTGGGAAAATTGGAACGACTGAAGAAAGTACAACCTCACAACGCGATCGAGATAGTCGAAGAAGAAACGTTAATGAAGAAGGACTGATAAAAGAGGAAGATTCGATTAAAAGACGAAAAAGACGACAGCAGGCACGATGAATAAAAGACAATATAAAATTCGAGAAGAATGTGAATCAAAGAAAAATGTTGACGGAGGACGGACATGTTATTACAAGGAGGGACAAGGCGGCGATAGACGAGAGACTCAAATCGAAATGAGATTTACAAGAAATGACATCAAGAAGAACAGAAGCGAAAAGAGGATGAAAATTATAACATGAAAATAAACACATCGAGAGAATATTGGAATGGAGTAGTTATGCAGCTAGAAAATTATAGCCTCGAGAACAGACGAAGCCCCACTCAAAGCCCCATGAGATGTAGTCAAGCCCCGCTCAAAGCCCCATGAGATGTAGTCAAACCTGTCTGGCTCCATCCAAGAAAGCTAACGCTCGAGATCGAACGCTTGAAATCGAACGCTTGAGAGCGAACGCTTGAGGGCGAACGCTTGAGGGCGAACGCTTGAGAGAAAACGCTTGAGGGCGAATGCTTGAGAGAAAACGCCTGAGAGCGAACGCTTGAGAGAAAACGCTTGAAAGCGAACGCTTGAGGGCGAACGCTTGAGAGCGAACGCTTGAGAGCGAACGCTTGAGGGCGAACGCTTGAGGGCGAACGCTTGAGGGCGAACGCTCTAGGGCGAACGCTTGAGAGAAAACGCTTGAGGGCGAATGCTTGAGAGAAAACGCCTGAGAGCGAACGCTTGAGAGAAAACGCTTGAAAGCGAACGCTTGAGGGCGAACGCTTGAGGGCGAACGCTTGAGGGCGAACGCTTGAGGGCGAACGCTCGAGGGCGAACGCTTGAGAGAAAACGCTTGAGGGCGAATGCTTGAGAGAAAACGCCTGAGAGCGAACGCTTGAGAGAAAACGCTTGAAAGCGAACGCTTGAGAGAAAATACTTGAGGGCGAACGCTCGAGATCGAACGCTCGAGGGCGAACGCTTGAGGGCAAACGCTTGAGAGCGAACGCTTGAGAGAAAATGCTTGAGGGCAAACGATCGAGATCGAACGCTCGAGGGCGAACGCTTGAGGGTGAACGCTTGAGAGCGAACGCTTGAGAGCGAACGCTTGAAATTGAACGCTCGCACCAAACGGCCCTTAACAGGCCAATCCAATATTTCACGAGAGAATACAATGTCGGATTGCTGTCAGGGCTGACGGTGCAGTAATACACTCGGCAATTTCAAGACGAGAGTGGAGCGAAACCCAGGGCAGAGGTCGATTCGCTTTTCCATGCCTTCCTCACGACTGAATGCAAGAGTCGCCTGAGGTGGGTGTGTAACATATGACCAGGACCAGAGGGACTTGCACAATTGCATTGCAGCACGTATAGAGAATCAGACTTGACCAAAAAGTGAAACTCACGCGAGATGTACCAGCAGACAAAACATGTATACACACTTGTCGTGTGCTAAAGCCGTCTGTGAGAATGTTTTATGTTTGCAAACGCGTCCATAGATAATAAAACTGTATGAAAAGTGCCTGGCTGTGGGACTTGATCAGATTCCACATAAGCACTCTCTCACATCGACTTCCTTCAGCACCACAGGAGAGGAAATTTGGAGGGCACGGTTCTCTAATTCTCTACAAGTTTTGCCGGCACACGATTAATCTCACCCCAAACAAAACCAGACTCCCTAGAGAGACAAAGCTGCACCTTTTCAAAACAAAAAAATTCAACTGAGATTTAACAGAAAACTTCAGAGCGGAAACAGATGAACTCCCACTCAATTAAGCTGGAGGAAATGCGACAGAATGTTTTTGGGACAGAGATGGTGAACAGCTGTTTTTCTCTCTTTCTTCCTGACAGCTGCAAGGGGCGTTTGGAAACAGGAAAATTTATCTTTCTTTTTCCCTCAATTTTATTCATTCGGTGATTCTTGCCAGACATTTTGCAAACATGCAAGAAAACTTTAAGGGCACGTTTTCCGTTATATCGTCACGCACATCCATTTTTATCATCAGTGATTCCAAAACGCCGCAGGCGAGATGATATCCAGCTTAGCAATGACTGCACAGCAAAACATTATCTGAGGAAAATGCGAAATAACAGGTCTTGAGCTGCACCGAATGACCCCTACCACAACGGATGTACAGTCCCACGCAGTCAGTGCTGCCTGTACACACGTGTGAAGCAGTTTGAGTTGTACAGTCCCACGCAGTCACTGCTGCCTGTACACACGTGTCGAGCAGTTTGAGTTGTACAGTCCCACGCAGTCACTGCTGCCTGTACACAAGTGTAAAGCAGTTTGAGTTGTACAGTCCCACGCAGTCACTGCTGCCTGTACACACGTGTCGAGCAGTTTGAGTTGTACAGTCCCACGCAGTCCCTGCTGCCTGTACACAAGTGTGAAGCAGTTTGAGTTGTACAGTCCCACGCAGTCACTGCTGCCTGTACACACGTGTCGAGCAGTTTGAGTTGTACAGTGCCACGCAGTCACTGCTGCCTGTACACACGTGTCGAGCAGTTTGAGTTGTACAGTCCCACGCAGTCACTGCTGCCTGTACACACGTGTCGAGCAGTTTGAGTTGTACAGTCCCACGCAGTCACTGCTGCCTGTACACACGTGTCGAGCAGTTTGAGTTGTACAGTCCCACGCAGTCACTGCTGCCTGTACACAAGTGTCGAGCAGTTTGAGTTGTACAGTGCCACGCAGTCACTGCTGCCTGTACACAAGTGTCGAGCAGTTTGAGTTGTACAGTGCCACGCAGTTACTGCTGCCTGTACACAAGTGTCGAGCAGTTTGAGTTGTACAGTGCCACGCAGTCACTGCTGCCTGTACACAAGTGTCGAGCAGTTTGAGTTGTACAGTGCCACGCAGTCACTGCTGCCTGTACACACGTGTAGAGCAGTTTGAGTTGTACAGTGCCACGCAGTCACTGCTGCCTGTACACACGTGTGAGCAGTTTGAGTTGTACAGTGCCACGCAGTCACTGCTGCCTGTACACACGTGTCGAGCAGTTTGAGTTGTACGCAGTCACTGCTGCCTGTACACACGTGTCGAGCAGTTTGAGTTGTACAGTGCCACGCAGTCACTGCTGCCTGTACACACGTGTCGAGCAGTTTGAGTTGTACAGTCCCACGCAGTCACTGCTGCCTGTACACACGTGTAAAGCAGTTTGAGTTGTACAGTCCCACGCAGTCACTGCTGCCTGTACACACGTGTAAAGCAGTTTGAGTTGTACAGTCCCACGCAGTCACTGCTGCCTGTACACACGTGTCGAGCAGTTTGAGTTGTACAGTCACTGCTGCCTGTACATAAGTGTAAAGCAGTTTGAGTTGTACAGTCCCACGCAGTCAGTGCTGCCTGTACACAAGTGTCGAGCAGTTTGAGTTGTATGTATGTATGTATGTATGTATGTATGTATTTTGGCTCTTATATAGCGCCAATCTCACACCCAAAGGCATGCTCAAGGCGCTCAACACGTTCACCCTTTGAATAAAAGAGTTTTTAGCTGTGACTTGAAAGTCTGTATTGAAGGAGATTTCCTCAGTCTGTCTGGGATATCGTTCCAGAGTTTTGGTCCAGCATACGAGAATGCTCTCTCCCCAGATCTCTTGGTGTTGTAGCGTGGCACATGGAGTAATGACTGCGCCGAAGATCTGAGATCCCTCACAGGCTTATAAGTCTTGAGGAGCTCAACCAGATACAGCGGGGCCAAACCATTGACGCACTTGAACACATGACACAGTGTTTTGAACACAATACGTTGGTGGACAGGCAGCCAGTGTAGCTCTCGAAGGATGGGTGTTATGTGAGAACGACTAGGTGGACGTTTCACTATACGTGCTGCGGTGTTCTGCACCTGTTGAAGTCTTCGGAGATATTCTTGGGTTTCACCTAGCAGAAGGCTATTGCAGTAATCAAGATTAGACATCACCAACGTCAATACAAGAGTTGTGGCCGATTTTTCAGTCAGGCATTGTCTGATACTTGAGATACGTCGGAGCTGCCAGTAGGAGGAAGAGATCGTTCTGCTTACGTGTGGCCCCATAGAAAAATGCTCATCGATCTTTACGCCAAGATATGTCACACATCTTGACGAGGGGACCTCGACTCCCGAAATGGAGATGTTGGTTTCTGGGAACAACTGAACATGTGCCTTAGAACCGATGATGATGAATTCTGTTTTGTCTTCATTTAATTTCAGACGACTTTTCACCATCCATGTTTTCACATCGGTGCAACATCTCTCCATGGAAGCTTTTGCCGCAGCGAAAGAGTCTTTGTCAGGGTTCGAGGTTGTAAATAACATAGTATCATCTGCGTAAAGTTGTACAGTGAGAAGCAGTCAGTGCTGCCTGTACACAAGTGTCGAGCAGTTTGAGTTGTACAGTCACTGCTGCCTGTACACAAGTGTAAAGCAGTTTGAGTTGTACAGTCCCACGCAGTCACTGCTGCCTGTACACACGTGTCGAGCAGTTTGAGTTGTACAGTGCCACGCAGTCACTGCTGCCTGTACACACGTGTCGAGCAGTTTGAGTTGTACAGTGCCACGCAGTCACTGCTGCCTGTACACAAGTGTCGAGCAGTTTGAGTTGTACAGTGCCACGCAGTCACTGCTGCCTGTACACACGTGTCGAGCAGTTTGAGTTGTACAGTGCCACGCAGTCACTGCTGCCTGTACACAAGTGTCGAGCAGTTTGAGTTGTACAGTGCCACGCAGTCACTGCTGCCTGTACACACGTGTCGAGCAGTTTGAGTTGTACAGTGCCACGCAGTCACTGCTGCCTGTACACAAGTGTCGAGCAGTTTGAGTTGTACAGTCCCACGCAGTCACTGCTGCCTGTACACACGTGTCGAGCAGTTTGAGTTGTACAGTGCCACGCAGTCACTGCTGCCTGTACACACGTGTCGAGCAGTTTGAGTTGTACAGTGCCACGCAGTCACTGCTGCCTGTACACAAGTGTCGAGCAGTTTGAGTTGTACAGTCCCACGCAGTCACTGCTGCCTGTACACACGTGTCGAGCAGTTTGAGTTGTACAGTCACTGCTGCCTGTACACACGTGTCGAGCAGTTTGAGTTGTACAGTCCCACGCAGTCACTGCTGCCTGTACACACGTGTCGAGCAGTTTGAGTTGTACATTGCCACGCAGTCAGTGCTGCCTGTACACACGTGTAAAGCAGTTTGAGTTGTACAGTGCCATGCAGTCACTGCTGCCTGTACAGACGTGTAAAGTGTTTGAGTTGTACAGTCCCACGCAGTCACTGCTGCCTGTACACAAGTGTCGAGCAGTTTGAGTTGTATAGTGCCACGCAGTCACTGCTGCCTGTACACACGTGTAAAGCAGTTTGAGTTGTACAGTGCCACGCAGTCACTGCTGCCTGTACACACGTGTAAAGCAGTTTGAGTTGTACAGTCCCACGCAGTCACTGCTGCCTGTACACAAGTGTAAAGCAGTTTGAGTTGTACAGTGCCACGCAGTCACTGCTGCCTGTACACACGTGTAAAGCAGTTTGAGTTGTACAGTCCCACGCAGTCACTGCTGCCTGTACACACGTGTGAAGCAGTTTGAGTTGTACAGTGCCACGCAGTCACTGCTGCCTGTACACACGTGTCGAGCAGTTTGAGTTGTACAGTCCCACGCAGTCACTGCTGCCTGTACACAAGTGTCGAGCAGTTTGAGTTGTACAGTCCCACGCAGTCACTGCTGCCTGTACACACGTGTCGAGCAGTTTGAGTTGTACATTGCCACGCAGTCACTGCTGCCTGTACACACGTGTCGAGCAGTTTGAGTTGTACAGTCCCACGCAGTCACTGCTGCCTGTACACACGTGTAAAGCAGTTTGAGTTGTACAGTGCCACTCAGTAACTGCTGCCTGTACACACGTGTAAAGCAGTTTGAGTTGTACAGTCCCACGCAGTCACTGCTTCCTGTACACACGTGTCGAGCAGTTTGAGTTGTACAGTGCCACGCAGTCACTGCTGTCTGTACACAAGTGTCGAGCAGTTTGAGTTGTACAGTGCCACGCAGTCAGTGCTGCTTGTACACAAGTGTCGAGCAGTTTGAGTTGTACAGTCGCTGCTGCCTGTACACACGTGTAAAGCAGTTTGAGTTGTACAGTCCCACGCAGTCACTGCTGCCTGTACACACGTGTCGAGCAGTTTGAGTTGTACAGTGCCACGCAGTCACTGCTGCCTGTACACACGTGTCGAGCAGTTTGAGTTGTACATTGCCACGCAGTCACTGCTGCCTGTACACACGTGTCGAGCAGTTTGAGTTGTACAGTGCCACGCAGTCACTGCTGCCTGTACAAAAGTGTCGAGCAGTTTGAGTTGTACAGTCCCACGCAGTCACTGCTGCCTGTACACACGTGTCGAACAGTTTGAGTTGTACATTGCCACGCAGTCACTGCTGCCTGTACACAAGTGTCGAGCAGTTTGAGTTGTACAGTCCCACGCAGTCAGTGTTGTCTGTACACACGTGTCGAGCAGTTTGAGTTGTACAGTGCCACGCAGTCACTGCTGCCTGTACACAAGTGTCGAGCAGTTTGAGTTGTACAGTCCCACGCAGTCACTGCTGCCTGTACACACGTGTCGAGCAGTTTGAGTTGTACAGTGCCACGCAGTCACTGCTGCCTGTACACACGTGTCGAGCAGTTTGAGTTGTACAGTGCCACGCAGTCACTGCTGCCTGTACACAAGTGTCGAGCAGTTTGAGTTGTACAGTGCCACGCAGTCACTGCTGCCTGTACACACGTGTCGAGCAGTTTGAGTTGTACAGTGCCACGCAGTCACTGCTGCCTGTACACAAGTGTCGAGCAGTTTGAGTTGTACAGTGCCACGCAGTCACTGCTGCCTGTACACAAGTGTCGAGCGTTTTGAGTTGTACAGTGCCACGCAGTCACTGCTGTCTGTACACACGTGTCGAGCAGTTTGAGTTGTACAGTGCCATGCAGTCACTGCTGCCTGTACACACGTGTCGAGCAGTTTGAGTTGTACAGTGCCACGCAGTCACTGCTGTCTGTACACAAGTGTAAAGCAGTTTGAGTTGTACAGTCCCATGCAGTCACTGCTGTCTGTACACAAGTGTCAAGCAGTTTGAGTTGTACAATCACTGCTGCCTGTACACACGTGTCGAGCAATTTGAGTTGTACAGTGCCACGCAGTCACTGCTGCCTGTACACACGTGTCGAGCAGTTTGAGTTGTACAGTGCCACGCAATCACTGCTGCCTGTACACAAGTGTCGAGCAGTTTGAGTTGTACAGTGCCACGCAGTCACTGCTGCCTGTACACACGTGTCGAGCAGTTTGAGTTGTACAGTCCCACGCAGTCACTGCTGCCTGTACACAAGTGTCGAGCAGTTTGAGTTGTACAGTGCCACGCAGTCACTGCTGCCTGTACACAAGTGTCGAGCAGTTTGAGTTGTACAATTCCACGCAGTCACTGCTGCCTGTACACACGTGTCGAGCAGTTTGAGTTGTACAGTGCCACGCAGTCACTTCTGCCTGTACACAAGTGTCGAGCAGTTTGAGTTGTACAGTGCCACGCAGTCACTGCTGCCTGTACACAAGTGTCGAGCAGTTTGAGTTGTACAGTGCCACGCAGTCACTGCTGCCTGCACACACGTGTCGAGCAGTTTGAGTTGTACAGTGCCACCCAGTCACTGCTGTCTGTACACACGTGTCCAGCAGTTTGAGTTGTACAGTGCCACGCAGTCACTGCTGCCTGTACACACGTGTCGAGCAGTTTGAGTTGTACAGTCCCACGCAGTCACTGCTGCCTGTACACAAGTGTCGAGCAGTTTGAGTTGTACAGTGCCACGCAGTCACTGCTGTCTGTACACACGTGTCGAGCAGTTTGAGTTGTACAGTGCCACGCAGTCACTGCTGCCTGTACACACGTGTCGAGCAGTTTGAGTTGTACAGTGCC
>JAWQFJ010022124.1:0-15000 GCA_034096865.1 Theodoxus fluviatilis
CACTTGAACACATGACACAGTGTTTTGAACACAATACGTTGGTGGACAGGCAGCCAGTGTAGCTCTCGAAGGATGGGTGTTATGTGAGAACGACTAGGTGGACGTTTCACTATACGTGCTGCAGTGTTCTGCACCTGTTGAAGTCTTCGGAGATATTCTTGGGTTTCACCTAGCAGAAGGCTATTGCAGTAATCAAGATTAGACATCACCAACGTCAATACAAGAGTTGAGGCCGATTTTTCAGTCAGGCATGTGATGCTGAGACTGAACTGCAAAGAGGACATCACATCACAAGAACCCACAGCATCGACAAACGCAACGGAACGTTATGCCGAGACTGAACCGCAAAGACAAGTGAGACGGTCAAAAAACGCATCGACAACAGCAACGGCACGTGATGCCAAGACTGAACCGCAAAGACAAGTCAGACGGTCAAAAAATGCATCGACGACAGCAACGGCACATGATGCCGAGACTGAACCGCAAAGACAAGTAAGACGGGCAAAAGATGCATCAACAAAAGCAACGGCACGTGATCACGAAAAAACACATGAACATGATCCACAACTATCGATCGAACGTTTTTATCAAATGATCGGAATCGATTTAGGAACAGCCGAAACAAAAGACCTGATTGAACAAATTGGACAACCACTGTCAGCTGAGGAGATGAGTCGTTTACTTGCAAACTTTCAAGCTAGTGTGGACCCTGAAATCAATACGTGTGCTGTTTGTGGCACTCGTTTACCAAAAAAAATTGAATGAACTCTTTGTTACACATTTTGTCAGCAAATTGAAAGCCCGCCATGAGTATGTCACTATCAGAAATTCTAAACTTGAAGAGTACCATAATGTATACGATCTCGTTCAGTTTAAATCCCACCCACAGAGCTGGTTTCATCTCTACAAAGAATATGTTGTCTTTGAAAATGAACGTTTTACTTCGTGCCCCACATGTGAAAGGTACTTACGGTCTGACAATGATACACCACCCCCATATTCACTCATAGCAGGAATGAGATTTGGATGATACAAAGAGCTTCAATATTCACCTGATTGCTTATTTTCTGAGTGCTTTTTATATGTGGTAGTTGTATTTAACTGTTTTTGAGTTCAGTAGTTAAGTGTTTTTGGAGTTATTTGCAGTTATCTGCTCCGCTTTTTGTGTGTATGGCAATGTCTGTGCCTATCGCGCAAATTCCCCCCACACTGCTGTCTTTCTCTTGCTAGGAAGTCTAGGGTAGTGTGGCCTTCTTCTTGGCGGGGTACAACTTGTGGGGAGGCTTGGTGAATTCAACCAACTTGTTTGGTGGATATAATTTTACCAGCTTCCCCTGTGGGTTGACCCTGTCAAAGCAATGGCTCAATCAGGAGGATGGACTGAAGACAATTTCTTCAGGTCTCCTGCTGTGAGTATCACTGAGACCACCATCCCCTCAGCGTTCCTCAGAGCAAGTACCACTGAGATCACCATATCCTCAGCGTTCCTCAGAGCAAGTACCACTGAGATCACCATATCCTCAGCGTTCCTCAGAGCAAGTACCACTGAGATCACTATATCCTCAGCTTTCCTCAGAGGGAAAACCACTGAGATCACCCCCTTCCTCAGTGTTCCTCAGAGCGGGTACTACTGAGTCCACCATCCCGTCAGGGTTCCTCAGAGCGAGTGCCACTGAGATCACCACCCCACCCCCTCAGTGTTCCTCAGAGCAAGTATCACTGAGATCACCATTCACCCAGTGTTCCTCAGAACGAATACCACTCATACCCCCCTACTTCAGTGTTCCTGAGAGCGAGTGCCACTGAGATCACCACCCCCACCCCCTCAGTGTTCCTCAGAGCAAGTACCGCTGATATCACCCCCCCCCCTCAGTGTTCCTCAGAGCGAGTACCACTCATACCCCCCTACTTCAGTGTTCCTGAGAGCGAGTACCACTGATATCACCCCCCCACCCCCCTCAGTGTTCCTCAGAGCGAATACCACTCATACCCCCCTACTTCAGTGTTCCTGAGAGCGAGTACCACTGAGATCACCCCCCCCCCCTCAGTGTTCCTCAGAGCAAATACCACTCATACCCCCCTACTTCAGTGTTCCTGAGAGCGAGTACCACTGAGATCACCCCCCCCCCCTCAGTGTTCCTCAGAGCGAATACCACTCATACCCCCCTACTTCAGTGTTCCTGAGAGCGAGTACCACTGAGATCACCATTATCTCAGTGTTCCTCAGAGCGAATACCACTGAGATCACCCCCACCCCCATCCTCCCCTCAGTGTTCCTCAGAGCAAGTATCACTGTGATCACCACCCCCTCAGTGTTCCTCAGATCTAGTACCGCTGATATCACCCCCCCCCTCAGTGTTCCTCAGAGCAAGTACCGCTGATATCACCCCACCCCCCTCAGTGTTCCTCAGAGCAAGTACCGCTGATATCACCACCCCCTCAGTGTTCCTCAGAGCGAATACCACTGATATCACCACCCCCCCCCCTCAGTGTTCCTCAGAGCGAGTACCGCTGATATCACCACCCCCTCAGTGTTCCTCAGAGCGAGTACCACTGATATCACCACCCCCTCAGTGTTCCTCAGAGCGAGTACCACTGATATCACCACCCCCTCAGTGTTCCTCAGAGCGAGTACCACTGATATCACCACCCCCTCAGTGTTCCTCAGAGCGAGTACCACTGATATCACCACCCCCTCAGTGTTCCTCAGAGCGAGTACCACTGATATCACCACCCCCTCAGTGTTCCTCAGAGCGAGTACCACTGAGATCACCACCCCCTCAGTGTTTCTCAGAGCGAGTACCACTGAGATCCCAATCTCCTCAGTGTTCCTCAGAGCGAGTACCACTGAGATCACCACCACCCCCCCCTCAGTGTTCCTCAGAGCGAGTACCGCTGATATCACCACCCCCTCAGTGTTCCTCAGAGCGAGTACCACTGATATCACCACCCCCTCAGTGTTCCTCAGAGCGAATACCACTGATATCACCCCCCCCCCTCAGTGTTCCTCAGAGCGAGTACCGCTGATATCACCACCCCCTCAGTGTTCCTCAGAGCGAGTACCACTGATATCACCCCCCCCTCAGTGTTCCTCAGAGCGAGTACCACTGATATCACCACCCCCTCAGTGTTCCTCAGAGCGAGTACCACTGAGATCACCCCCCCCCCCTCAGTGTTCCTCAGAGCGAGTACCACTGAGATCACCACCCCCTCAGTGTTCCTCAGAGCGAGTACCACTGAGATCACCAGTTTCCACCTTGCTTTTTATTTGAAGCCGAGTCAGTAGTGTCGGGGAGCAAATCTGTACCGGAGGAAAGCCCGGACTGTTGTATTCATTGCGTTACATGAATCTCTTCTCACTTTGCATCTGTTGGAGTCAGGTGGTGGCACTCCCTGAAGAATTTTCCGTCAGGTCGGTAAAATATCCGGTTTGCTCATTTCTCAAGTCACACTTCGTGTTTCTCAGAGCGAGTACCACTGAGATCACCACCCCCTCAGTGTTCCTCAGAGCGAGTACCACTGAGATCACCCCCCCACCCCCAGTGTTTCTAAGAGCGAGTACCAATGAGATTCCCATCCCCTCAGTGTTTCTCAGAGCAAATGTAATAATAATTATACAGATTACTTATACGCACATACCTTTCTAATAGGCAAGCTAATGGCGTTTGCAATGAAAAGTCCACTCTCATACAAAGTATTCTAACACTTGCACACTGTACAGTTGAAATAAACGAAGAGTTAAATACAATACAATTAATTAACATAGCAGGCAATAAACAAAACACGAAACATAAAAGATGCGCCTTGTGAAGCACCTCACTGCTCGTCAAGAAAGACTGACCGGAACAGGTGTGTCTTAAGGGAGGTTTTGAACTGGGACATGGAATCAGAGTGACGGACAGGGAAAGGTAGGCTATTCCACGTTACAGGGCCGATGTAAGAAAAAGCTCGCTGTCCTTGGGTTTTCTTTTTGCGACGGGGGACATTTAACGTTTTTGGTGTCTGCAGCTGAACGGTTATTTCTAGCGGGGGTGTAGACAGTGAGAATTTCTTTGAGTGCGTGTGGTGCAGTTTGATTGAAGAAGTTGAAACACATAGTGGCTAGCTTATACTCTATCCTCTGAGCGACGGGGAGCCAATGCAGTGCACGAAGGAGTTTGGATGTGGGAGTTCTCTTGGGACATCTAAAAACTAATCTAACAGCAGTGTTTTGGACTTTTTGCAGTTTGTTTAGCAGAGTGTCAGGAATGCCGGCAAGAAGAGAATTTCCATAATCAAGACGGGACAGAACAAGGGAAGTGACAAGGGTTTGAGTGGCCTGTTGTGAAAGATAGTGACGAATAGTGCTAATTTTCCTTAACTCGTAGTAAGCTAACTGGCAAACTTTGTTCACATGAACTCTCATAGAAAGATCATCATCGAACATGACACCTAAGTTTCTAACAGACTTTGAGAATTCTATCTCACTCTGACCTATGGTTAGTTTCAGGGCCTGATCGAATTCGCCTCTACCGCCAACCAGGAGAGCTTCGGTCTTTGAATCATTAAGTTTGAGTTTGTTCTGGGTCATCCACTGTTTCACATCAGAAATACAAAGTTCACTTGCAGAGAGAAGAGGTTGGATTTGACTGGGATGAGTGGAGTTGTAGAGTTGCGTGTCATCAGCAAATTCACTGTGAGAGAATGAATGACTGTCAATTACGTTGGGAAGTGGTTGGGTGTACAGTAGAAACAGCAGAGGACCCAGAACCGAACACTGTGGCACTCCGTATTTTAGCGGGCAGGATCAGAAGCAATACCCTGGATTAAAACAGTCTGCCTACGTTTTGAGATATATGATTTCAGGAAGGAGAGCGCTGTGTTGTCAATGCCAAAAACATGTCCTAGACGGGAGAGAAGAATTCCATGATCTATTGTGTCAAACGCAGCACTCAAATCTAACAACGTGAGAAGGGAAACTTTGGAATCATCAGATGTGACAAGGAGGTCGTTTAGAACACGGAACAGAGTTGTTTCGGTGGAATGGTGAGCACGGTACGCGGACTGAAAACGAGCCAAAAGATCATACTTGGACACGTGCTCTAACAACTGCTGCAAAGCTAATTTCTTTAACAGTTTTGAAAGAAAGGAAAGGTTGGAGACTGGCCTGTAATTGCTAAGCTTGTTTGGATCCAGGTCTTGCTTCTTCAGAAGTGGCTTGACTAAAGCTTGTTAGAAAACACTGGGGAAGGTGCCAGACTGGAAGCAATCATTGATCATCTGTGTCAAAACAGGCAGAAGGTCATCAATGCACTCAAGTAAGAGGGATGTGGGAACAGGTTCAAGTTCACAGGAGGTAGGGGTCATACTACGGATGGTCTTAAGGACCACGCTAGCCTCAACCGAGCTGAACTGAAGGAGGGAAGTACTATTGAAGGATACTGGGTCTTCGCTAGCACCTGTACCAGCAGACATGTCAACGTTGCTTCGTATGTCAGACATCTTGGACACAAAGAAGTCACAAAACTTCTTATTTAGTGATGACAGTGGGAAGGAGGGGGGGGGGCGCGGGGGGGGGGGGGGGGGCGGGGCGGTACAACAGGTCTTGTTCATGAGTGTGTTTGTGATGGAAAACAACTGCCTACAAGTGGTAGACGCAACTATCTTTGCGTTGAAATACACTGTCTTAGCCTTATCTACGAGACGATTGATCTTGTGTTTGAAGGAGCTGAACATTTCTTTGTGAACGGCTAACCCAGAACGCAGCCACTGTCGCTCAGCTTGACGCTTTTTCTGCTTCAAAGCTCGGAAGCGACGACGCTATGCCACGGAGTGGAGCAACGCTGAGGGACCTTGCGCTGCGAATACCACTGAGATCAACCCCCCCCCCCTCACCCACCCCCTCAGTGTTCCTCAGAGCAAGTACCACTGAGATCATCCCCCTCCTCTGTGTTCCTCAGAGCGAGTACCACTGAGATCATCGTCCCCTAAGTGTTCCTCAGAGCGAGTACCACTGAGATCACCATCACCTCAGTGTTCCGCAGAGTGAGTACCATTGAGATAATCTTTCCCTCAGTGTTCCTCAGAGCAAATATCATTGAGATCCCCTTCACCTCAGAGTTTCTCAGTGAAAACGAAAACTGATTGTGCCTCTGAGGAAAGAAAAGGTGAAATATCTATCTTTATGCCTGAGGCATTTATGAATGCGTCATTGTTTTCAAAAATCGGAACCAATCACCCTCAAAATCAGAAATAGACAAGATCGAATGTCATAGATGCCGTGAACTCTTACAACAACACTTGTGTTGCAATAGTGTGCTGAAAACGTTGTGTGGGGTTGGGGAGTGATATTGTGTTTGCTTGTTTATTTTTAAACATGGCCTGAATGTAAGAGGAAGCTATGCCTAATTCATGAATTTCCCTTGGAAAATAAAATTCAATCAATCAATAAAGTTTGACCTCTCTCTCTCTCTCTCTCTCTCTCTGTCTGTCTGTCTGTCTGTCTGTCTGTCTGTCTGTCTGTCTGTCTGTCTGTCTGTCTGTCTGTCTGTCTGTCTCTCTCTCTCTCTGAGGCACGTGTCCCTGTAACTCGTCCGCATACAGCTACGGCAGCACAACAACTGCCTTCAGGAGACCTCCTTTCAACCACTCCGGCATCACAAGAACTCCGTGCCCAGCTGGCCACAGGGCGTGTTTCGTGAAGGCTTTGAAGAAGCCAGAGAAGACGTGTGACATCTCCACAGTTCTTGACAACAAAAACAACTGGACACTTTGGATGTGGGTCAGCCTGGGCTGCTGCCGACTTCCCGAGTGTACAGTGCCCATTGTCAAGGAAAGGAGACGAGACACAAGAGAGAAAAAAAGAGCACAGATGCTGAAGCCTTTTAAGACTACAATACCGAGACTGAACCCCAAAGACAAGTGAGACGGTCAAAAACCACATCGACAACAGCAATGGCATGTGATGCCGAGACTGAACCGCTAAGACAAGTGAGACGGTCAAAAAACGCATTGACAACAGCAACGGCACGTGATGCCGAGACTGAACCGCAAAGACAAGTGAGACGGGCAAAAGATGCATCAACAAAAGCAACGGCACGTGATGCCGAGACTGAACCGCAAAGACAAGTGAGACGGGCAATAGATGCATCAACAAAAACAACGGCACATGATCACAAATAAACACATGAACATGATCCACAACTATCGATCGAACGTTTTTATCAAATGATCGGAATGGATTTAGGAACAGCTGAAACAAAAGACCTGATTAAACAAATTGGACAACAACTGTCAGCTGAGGAGATGAGTCGTTTACTTGCAAACTTTCAAGCTAGTATGGACCCTGAAATCAATACGTGTGCTGTTTGTGGCACTCGTTTGCCGAAAAAATGAATGAACTCTTTGTTACACATTTTGTCAGCAAATTGAAAGCCCGCGATGAGTATGTTACTGTCAGAAATTCTAAACTTGAAGAGTACCATAATGTATACGATCTCGTTCAGTTTAAATCACACCCACAGAGCTGGTTTCATCTCTACAAAGAATATGTTGACTTTGAAAATGAACGTTTTACTTCGTGCCCCACATGTGAAAGGTGCTTACGGTCTGACAATGATACACCACCCCCATATTCACTCATAGCAGGAATGAGATTTGGATGATACAAAGAGCTTCAATATTCACCTGATTGCTTATTTTCTGAGTGCTTTTTATATGTGGTAGTTGTATTTAACTGTTTTTGAGTTCAGTAGTTAATTGTTTTGGGGGTTATTTGCAGTTATCTGCTCCGCTTTTTGTGTGTATGGCAATGTCTGTGCCTATCGCGCAAATTCCTCCCACACTGCTGTCTTTCTCTTGCTAGGAAGTCTAGGGTAGTGTGGCCGTCTTCTTGGCGGGGTACAACTTGCAGGGAGGCTTGGTGAATTCCCGGCGCACCAGCTCAGAGTTAGTGCGTGCGAACCTGACTGTGGGTGACTGTGACTTCTCGTGTTGCATGTCAGAGGAGGAAGTCGGGCATCTTGCTATCGTCCAGTGGGGTCTGAAGGGTGTCCGCATGGTCTGATGGGACCCTCCTGATATTCTCCCTGGGGATGTGCGGGGCGACCCAGTGTGAACCTGTAGGGGGTGTCTGAGTGTGATTGTAATATCACGTGTTGTATGGTTGCAGTGGGAAGCTGTATCAGTGAGCAGTCTTCTTCCCTGTAAAGTTATACTGGTCTCTGGGATGTAGCCCTGTTGTGTGATTGTCATATCACGCGTTGTGTGCCTGCAATGGGAGGCTGTGTCAGAGTGAGCAGTCCTCTTCCGTGTAGCGCTGCACTGGTTTTGGGGGGTGAGATCCTGTCCTGTGAATCCGTAGGGGTACGAGATTGTGTAGTCATTGTATCGTCATCTTATCCAAGCGCTTGCGGGAGCTTGCCCTGTGGAGGGCAACTGCTCACCCTGTTGAAACTCATGTTAACCAAGAGGTGTTGGTTGTATTGTAGTGCATGCTTTCCCTCGTGTGTGTGAGCGAAGCTTGTTGTCATTCTTATTGTTGAGGGGACTTGGGAATTGAAAGTTTACTTGTTTATTGTTAATACATACTTCGTGTAATTATCTCTATGCCTCAGTGTCCACCTTTATTTCTTGCCTGTTTAATTGTCCGTGCCCGACGGGAATGTGGCGATTAGGTTTTGTTGAAAACTTCATTACAGTAAAACCAAAAAAAATTATTATTGTACTGGCATTACCGCGACAAAGTCGAAATGACACTTACTTGTTACTACCGATTCTACTTAGCTATATTTCACCCCACCCCCACCCCCCCACCCCCATTTGTTTTCTTATTTATAGCCCTTTTTATTTTCTGAACATATTATAGATCATGTAAAGTTACCTCACGGACAGTCAGCGTATTTCAAGATTTACGCTATTTAGTTTGGGGTAAATGAGCGATAAAAAAAAGTGTTTCGTCAACTTCTGATCGATCGAAAAAAACCGACCGTTAAAACATGTCATTTACAGTCACTTAAAAGTACAGTCGTATTACAACACTGTTTGATATACATCAGTAAGCATAATTACAATGAGTCTACTTCCAACAGCGACATCAAATTAGTTTGGTTCATTCTGTACATGTATACCATTGCAAAAGTTTAACAACAAACTGATTGTCATCCATTTTAATCACATCACTATGGTAACACGGTGATGCGAATGATAAGCAGTTCTTGATCAATAATGAGAAAGGAAAAGCAAGCACACAGATAAGAATTATATCCTTAGAAAAGGGGGATAAAAGTGTATCAGGGATTCTTTTTCATTTTGATGTCTTGATAATTTATTACTAGCGGCTGTAAGCAAAGGACAGACAGAGCTTGCATATGGGTTATTCTCTGAAGTTGTGTGCCATGTGTGGGTCCCCATTTGAAAACAATAATATACTTTACATTTCCATATTTTGCTAAGAATTGAAGTTGTTTGTAATAAAAAATGATTAAAAAGATAATCTGAGAGCTTTTTGTGTTGATTTATTCATTGCTTTGTTTGTAATTAAATAAAATGTGTGCAATAATGTTCGAAAATGGCGGCTGCGTTTGTGACATCGCTTGACGTATTTAAATCAAGAGGCTGGATGCAGTGTATTTTAAACGTGTAAGCAACTTTTAAAAAGTTGAAACAAGTGTATGATGGATATAATTTAAATTGCAATTGATACTTTTTCCTAAAGTTTATTTGTATGTAAGATATACGACAATACCCTTGTTCCATCAGAGACGTAACATTCGTTTCCACCTAGTGACCCAGTGTTTGAAATTATTTTCTCTCCCAATCAAGTTCTTTGACTCTACATTCCACAGTCAACTACACACTGAAATATTATTGCGCACTAACTAAATTTAGAACCATAATTATGCGGTTAAGCTGTGGATTTTGTGACTAAAGAGTAGGGGTACATTTCGTTTTTTTATACATTGATAAGAAAACAATACCTGCAGCAGCAGCAACAGCAGCAAACCGAATGGCTACAGCAAATCGAATTGCTACAACAGCAGCAGCACCTTCAGCAGCATACCGTACGAGCAAGAACTCCAAGAAGAGCAGCAGCAGACCATGCGAGGAAAAATGCCCCAAATAGCCACAGCTGCTTGACAAGCAAGAACTCCAAGAACACCAATAGCTGCATCCCACGAGCAAGAACTCCAAGAACAGCAGCAGCTGCTTCATGAGCAAGAACTCCAAGAACAGAAGCAGCTGCTTCACGAGCAAGAACTCCAAGAACAGCAGCAGCTGCTTCACGAGCAAGAACTCCAAGAACAGCAGCAGCTGCTTCACGAGCAAGAACTCCAAGAACAGCAGCAGCTGCTTCACGAGCAAGAACTCCAAGAACAGCAGCAGCTGCCACACCAGCAAGAACTACTGCCAAGGAGGTGGGCAAAGTTTTTGGTGAGAGTAGGAGAGTCGAAACAAAAAGCTCGAGGAAGGATGCAACATCCTGGCGTGACAGGCACCTGGAACTGGACGTTAGTTACTGACATCCAAGGAAGCGATATCTTTCCCTTGCGCCTTACCCCTGTGCATCAGTAGCATGTTTTACGTAGCAAAATGGCATATTCCGCAAGAGAGTTGTTTCTTATGACGCTTCCCGGCATCGTTGGGACTCTCCGTGACCAACAAGCCGGCTTCCGCTAGGAAAGGTCGTGTACGGACCAGATAGCAACACTGCGCACCATCTTGGAACAGTCCTTGGAGAGGAACTCGCACCTCTATGTAAACTTTATTGATTACGAGAAGGCGTTCGACAGTGTGGACAGGCAGACACTCTGGAAGCTACTGAGACATTACAGAGTGCCGGAAAAGATCCCGAACATCATCAAGAAGTCATACGAAAACATGACGTGCAGGATAGTTCATGGCCGACAACTCACCGACGCCTTTGAAGTACAAACCGGATTGAGACAAGGCTGCCTGCTTTCACCCTTCCTGTTCCTGTTAGGGGTCGACTGGATCATGAAGATGTCGACAGACCAGAAACAAAACGGCATCCAGTGGACTCTTTGGAAACAGCTAGACGGTCTTGACGAGACCAAAAGAATGGAACGATACTCGTGGAGCTGACTGTTCCACAAACCAACTACAAGCAACGCTACAGAATTAAGTAAGGAATTCGTAGTGAACGACTTCATACTACGGACAAGGCAAGAAAAAAATCTCCTACCAAAATCCTGCAATCACTGGCTGTACAACCAGGAGGAAAAGCAATTGGATTCTCGATACCTCTGAACGAGAGAGGCAAAACGGCTAGCAATGCCTGTAGCCCACCACAGCAATACAAGAAGAGCAAAGCCCACAGGACTCACATGCTGAGAGGTTGTGTTGTGAACTATGTACAGAAGTTGTGTTGTGAAATATGTACAGAGGTTGTGTTGTGAACTATGTACAGAGGTTGTGTTGTGAACTATGTACAGAGGTTGTGTTGTGAAATATGTACAGAGGTTGTGTTGTGAACTATGTACAGAGGTTGTGTTGTGAACTATGTACAGAGGTTGTGTTGTGAACTATGTACAGAGGTTGTGTTGTGAACTATGTACAGAGGTTGTGTTGTGAACTATGTACAGAGGTTGTGTTGTGAACTATGTACAGAGGTTGTTTTGTGAACTATGTACAGAGGTTGGTTGTGTTGTGAACTATGTACAGAGGTTGTGTTGTAAAATATGTACAGAGGTTGGTTGTGTTGTGAACTATGTACAGAGGTTGTGTTGTGAACTATGTACAGAGGTTGTGTTGTGAACTATGTACAGAGGTTGTGTTGTGAACTATGTACAGAGGTTGTGCAAGTCAACTCAACTCAACTCAGAGACAGAGCAGGCGGAAGTGACAAAATACTGAAATGAATGATTGCCCCTGGTGATGGGAAGCACCCTCTGGCCATTTTCCTGGAAAAGGACTGTGAGGAGAAGTATTTTCCCACAATCTTCTGTGGCGAGCGCCGTGTCGACAACAACAGCAAGCAAAGTAAATCACCTACAACAAGATCTGCAAGCAGGAACTTCGAAACCAGGACAGACGGGTTGCGCACTCCATCGCTAACATTTTCTTCAAACTGATGAAACTACAAATGTTGCAGATCCGCAACCTTGCCACCACAGCACTAAGGAATATAGGCTGAAGGAATTGTCCAGCACATGGAAATAACAACAAAACAGAAGACGCTCATGCCATGAGACTGAAACACTTCCTGGCCACCAGGTGGCAAAACAGGATCCCGGCCACAGTGGTCCTTGCCCACGCCGGTCTGCCCAGCATTTACACCATCATCATGCTGGCACAGTTAAGCTGGGCAGGCCACGTAGTTCGCATGCCAACCACTGAAATGGCTGTTTTTTATACAATATTTATGGCCCCTGCGACCTTGACCTTGAACCAAGGGCAAGTCACTATGTATGTTTTTTGAGGCCTTGTCATCATACACCATCATGCCACATTTGGTATTGATAGACTTAATAGTCTCTGAGAAAAATCCAACGTTAAAGTTTTCGGACGCCCGGACGCCCGGACGGACAAAACGGGTGAGTACATAGACTCACTTTTGCTTCGCATGTGAGTCAAAAACATCGGCGTTTGAAAATACAGCTGATTGCTCTCTCTTGCGTAAGGTGGAAGACGAAAATGACGACTTGGTTTGCTTCCAAGTTACGTTGGTGATGATAAATTATCAGATAATGGTTTACTTTCAACAATTGGTGGATTATTAGGTTGACCAATGAAACGGCTTCGTTTCGGCTTGCTGCAGAAGTAACTTAACGTCAGGCGAGCGCACGTGGGTTTTTTCTATCAGCTTGAATCTTATGAAACGATGTCCATCCGACTCATAATCTGCTAAATAACAATTTCTAGAATAGTTGAAATAATGCTCAAAGGACTAGTGTTGTGAAATAATGCCTCTTTTATTGATAATTCACTCAAATCGTGACCACAAGCATTTGGCTTCCTTGGTAACTTACACACGCTCAATCGTTCATGCTTCTGTCATCATAGCGACCGAGGCATGTTTTTTTCAATAAAAAGTGAAATGGTGCAGCTCTTGTGTGTGGATTATTTTGTTTTTTTGTTTGGTCTTATCCTGTTTGTTATGTATTGTGTGTAATCAATGCTTATACAAGTTATAGTCCCATAAAGCTGAGTTTAAGTGGCCAACAATGACCATCTTTGGTGTGGTTTCTCTTAACTTACGTCATATCTAGCTGCTGCTTGAAATGTACACATGTGTATTTATAGTGCTAATACATCAAGGTTATATGATCTGAATCACTTTATTCATATATTTATTCAAACTTTCGAAAAATTTGCTATAATTTTTTAACAGTAAAGATTCAACGGTGCTTGTTTAGCGTAAGTTACGGTTTCCATGTAAACACAATTTCTATGTCATAATAAATACACAACAAACTTAGATTTTTTTTCATCAAATGACACATCTGGGTCATTTGCAAACACTCAAGGTGGAAATAAAGTGCAACTGTCACAAATAAAGTCAATAGAGTCAAAAGATGGAAACCATGTAACTTACATCATGGCCGTCGGTGCACATTTTATTGTGATCATTGTGGAAAATCCTTACAAGTTTTTTTGTCTTAAATCACATGATAAGATAAAGTAAGGATATAACTAAACTATATTGAAAAATTATGTACTTGGGTGGATATTTAATTTTTCACCTGCATGTCACACATCTATTCGCCAATATCATGGACGTGCTCACATCAAAATTATTATTTTGGATTACAAATTTTATTTCTCAGCAAGTCTGTTGAAAAGAAGGTCTCCCCAAAACAACTTTGGCAGAAAATAATTATTAGGATTTACTTTCTGTGTGTGTGAAAAAGAGCTTGAAAATGAGCCTTTTGGAATGTGTCACACTTTCTCTGTTTCCCAAAACTCAATATTCCTAACACAAATGCAAATAAGTATATACTCAACAACTATCAATTTTAGCGAGAAAAAAATTCTTTGCTAGCAACATTGTTCAATTCTGAATAAGTCACAGCAAGTTTGAAGTCTGCATGTGTTGAAGTTTGAGTTTGTGAGGCAAAGTTTCTCTGATGGGTATTAAAATTGGCCCTCTGCTCACCTCTGTACTTTTGACCAATTTAAAAAATAATTAAGATCCAGAAGATTAATTTAAAAATCTGCTAGTACAAGTAGTAGGGCAAAACAGTTTCAATAACCATTAGCTTAGCAGCACATTGAATCAAAATGGCTGTAATCAGGTTGACAACTTGTTACAATTGGCGGTACAATGTTATTATTAGGTGACACACACACCCCACCCCCAATTTTTAAAAATGATATTTTCCTGCAAACTCTGACTTTTAAGTTTTATTCCCCCTGATAGTGAAGTGGGTGGGGGTGGGGAGGTGGGGGTGAAATGAATTCAAGGTCACCAACTGTCACAAAAGGAAATTTATGCTGACCCACCATATCCGTACACCCTTCCTATTACTATTACTAGTATTAGTGGAGGTGTCGGACTGCAGACATATATAGTTGAACACCATGCACTATTAAAGTATATTAGTGTTTTCAGTCAAACCAAAAGAAAATTCTACTTATGACGTTATGTTCATATTCATTAATAGACCTACTTTTTACATGACATTTCCCCTCTCTCTCTCTCTGTCTCTCTCTCTCTCTCTCTGTCTCTCTCTCTGTCTCTCTCTCTCTGTCTCTCTCTCTCTCTCTCTCTCTCTCTCTCTCTCTCTCTCTCTCTCTCTCTCTCTCTCTCTCTCTCACACACACACACACACGTGTGTGTGTGTGCAGTCTCATTTTGGCCTTTGTAGAAAAACAAGCAATCCCCTCAAGGACTACTTCTCTATGTAGAAGGAGTACTTGAATCCCCTTTAAAAAAAAGAGTTGAGATCTACCAACTTTTTTTAGTTTGTTGTTGGCATGCTACCTTAGCCACAACTATTTTTACCCCTTATCAAAACTTTTTTTCCTCCATTTATTTCAAACAGAATCATATTCATAATT
>JAWQFJ010022124.1:20000-37500 GCA_034096865.1 Theodoxus fluviatilis
ACCATTGAAATGGTCCCCATAAGACCACAGCAATATGGCTCTTCCATTTCTTAAATAAACCCAGATTTCTCCATCCCAGGGATAGAACCACGACGTTGCGCCTCCCACACTGTCCAACCCCAAAGCATGCTCGCCCATCTCTGCCTGTCAAAAGACATGGTTTCAACAAACGAGTAGAGGCTGAGGGGCTGACCGTGTACTCATGCAAGAGGGGAGAGTACTGGGGGGTGGGCTGGCAGGAACTGGTGTATATTCTAAACAAGTTTGAAAGGTTGGGAAATTCCTGTAAATACATTTTTGTCTTTTTGCTTTGGCCCATCGTAGACATTGAATCAAAGCTAATGACACAAGGTTGCAGCCAGTATAACATCCCACATTGTCATGATATTTTTAATAAACCCAGATTTCTCCATCCCAGGGATAGAACCACGACACTGCGCCTCGCACATCGTCCAACCCCAAAGCATGCTCGTCCATCCATTTCTGGCCTGTGATAGCAAAAATTAACATGCACAATCTCAAACAGGTGTAAGTCTGCTCAAAGTTTTGTCAGCTGCTTAGACTTACCTTTCTCTTTCATTTTTTTGAGTTTCTGTCTTTGATTCTAAACACTGAAAATGGTGCAAAAGTGCTCTTGTACACCACAATATTCTCTCCTTTTCTGTGCAGGAATACCTGACCTGTGATGGGAGAAACGTGCATGTCTTCCACTCTGACGGTCGAAAGAAAGACATCAAGGGATTGGATGAGCCAATGGACCAAGTGGCCTACGCCACTTTGACAGAACTGTTTGTGGGCTGGCAAGTAGGAGGGGATACACTCTATGTAAGTAGCACAAAATACTTTGGTATACTAAACACCAAATCTAGATATATCCACAAACATTTTTCAGCTTGCAGACCTCAGAAAACATCATTTTCTCGGATATGATACATGATATCAAATTACCATATATATTTTGAGGGATTTTCTTGAGCTTGTTATGGAAAGATTGAAGAACTATTTTGAAGTGGATGACTTAATTCAGTCTTGAGCTTTTCTACTCAAGTCTATATGCATCTTGGCACCAGTGTGTGAGCTTTCATTTGACAATGTAAAGTCTCTAGCCTCTTTGGACCAATATACAACACGAACCAAGGCTTTGTTGAGGGTGTCCTATATGGTCCAACAAGACATACAGTATACTATATATTGTGGAAAATACTCTTTTTTTCCCCTGTCAATTAATCCTTTGAAAGATAGTGTTTGTGTTGGAATAGAGAACTAACAGCATGTGCATAAAGAAAAGGAAAATTGTCAGTGCAATACCCAAGATAAATGCCTGAAATTCAAGAAGACAGAAACATGTGATAGTATTAAGTATGGTGATCAGAATAACAAATTAAGACCTCACAGGCATATGGCATGGAGATCAGCGCCGAGAAGACCAAGGTGATGACGAACAATCCTCGGGGCTTCAAAATGGAAATCAAAGCCCACACAACACACGCGTTTGGGCCCATATAGGGGCCAGATTGGGAAGCCCAATAGGGCCCTGATAGGGGTGACCAGATTGGGCCCGAATAGGGCGGTGCAAATGCAGCCCGATTGGGGCCGGATTGGGCAAAGTTATGGCAATGTGTGGGCCGGCCCAACTTTTCCCCGTTTGGCCCAAGCCTAGCCCAATCTTTGCCAGATGTGTCCCTGTTATGGCCCACGTTGGGCTGTGATCAGGATTTGACGGGGCCACCCCATGCTTTGCCAGATGTGGCCCTGTTATGGCTCACGTTGGGCTGTGATCAGGATTTGGCTGGGCCACCCCATGCTTTGCCAGAAGTGACCCTAGCTGTTATGGCTCACGTTGGGCTGCAAGTAGGATTTGGCTGGGCCACCCCATGCATGCTTTGCCACATATGCTGAATTACCGACTAAATTAATGTAAGACAGAAAAATACAACAGAACCAGAATAGGTAATTTCAATAATTTATTAATGGACTCCTGCATGCCTTGATCGGTCGATCATAATATGGGGATAATACAATAACAGTCAATCCAAACCAAACACATAATTACGGAGTAAACAAAAATGCAAGACATACAACTCAGACCTTCTAAACCTGATGTACAGCGTCACTGAGAACAACATGAATTCCATGAAAAGGGGAGGTGGGGGGATGAGGAGGGGGAGGAGAAAGGGTGGGGGGAGGGGAGGGGGGGAAGGCAAGACAGTACAAGGAGAAGAGTGAGGGGAGGAAAGTGAAGAAAGTCAAGATCCGGGAAAGATTTCAAGAAGAGGTGGGTTGACGAAGAGGGGAGGGGATGTCATTCCAGATAGAGGGAACCTGATAGGAGAGAGAGTGTTCACCAAAAGACTTGTGTTAACTGGAGGGTTATGGAACTTGACTGAGCTATCCCCCCCCCCCCCCCCCCCGTAGTTTTCTCAGTCTTAATTCTGTAAATTCTGTGGCAAAACATCTGCAGAGCGAGGATTTTCATATCTTGTCGAGGACCTTATAAAGAACGCACGCACGCACGCACGCACACGACAGACAGAAAAGCAGACACGCACACAGACTAGACAGACTAACGGACCCAAACACAGACTTAAAGTACACATGCTCACATAAACACGCACACATACACACGTGCGCGCGCATTTTATAGCGCGTACACACATGTAGATAGGCAGACAGACTAGACACGTGCACACACACACACACACACACACACACACACACACACACACACACCTAACTACAAGCGCGTACGCACTCATGCACTCAGACACTCACAGATCGAATCGCAGATTCACTGACAGGCACAAACACACACAATTCACACTTGCGCACGCGCGCACTCACACACATTCACTTTGCACAAACACAAACGCGCACACACATACACTCACACACGTACGCACAGACAAGCAAACAAACACACACACATACACACACACACACACACACACACACACCACACGCACGAAAACACACACGCACACAAGCACGCACGCAGACAGACAGATGACAGACAGACAGACAGACAGACAGACACACAGACAGACAGACACACAGGCACGATGATGGAGGTTTAGACGATGATGTCAACAAAATTTGTCCATCTTCACTCGATTCAATGTCTTTGACTTGCCTTTCTAATTCACGCTCTACTGCATCGATGTGAGCTTTAGATCTCGCTCTGATTTTCCTCCTTTTGATCCAATAGGAACATGAAGCCATGATCAATGATCTATCTGTATCTCCCTCTGTTGCCAGTACCGTACAGATTTACAAAACGTTAATTCTAGTTCTACCCAGTTACACTGCAAAAGCGACAAATAGATCAGAAACACCGTCGCTAGATAGATATTTTAAAGTTCTTTAAATTAAAGACTCCAGCTCTATAGTAGGATAAAGGCGGACTTGCAACGTAACTTACGAAAAAAAATCCGCTTAGCGCCAAACCGCCAACAAAGATTCTGCCGCCAATCCGCCAGGAAACGACAAAGCGAGCGACTGCAACAGTCTCAGACTGAATCACAAAATGCAGCATAATGCAGTATCAACCGGTAGATCAATCTATTGCAAAAATGCATTAACAATATTTAAATATATTTATTGTGACATCACATACACTTTAGACGTGATTGCTTTTCATTATCATAAACAGAAGCAGTTCCGCACAGAACTTTCACCTCACGCGATGCTGACGTGTTACTTGGCAAAGGTGTGGCCAGCTGGGTTTTGGCCTGTAATGTCAAGGGAGATAACCATGACTCGCTTAGCCAAGTTGGGGAAAAATTGGGTGAAGTTAGGGCCAGTGTGGCCCCAGCTGCAGCCCAATCACTGTTGGGGCTAACGGCCAGGGCCAGATTGGGGCCAGATTGGGGGAAGGAAACCGTGCTGTGTGGGAGTGAAGGGCCAAAAACTGGCAGCTGTGAACAACTTCAAATACCTGGGATCTATCATGACTGATGAAGGGTCCAAACCAGAGATACTGTCCAGGATAGCACAAACAACAGCAGCATTGGCAAAGTTGAAGCCAATATGGCGTGACAGAAATATCACTCTCGCGTCAAACATCAAGCTCATGTGCACGCTGCCCATCTCCGTATTCTTGTATGCATGCGAGTCCTGGACACTCACATCTGAACTACAGAGACGGATACAAGCCCTGGAAATGAGATGCTACTGCAAGATTCTGAACATCTCATATAAAGACCATGTCATGAATGAGGAAGTCAGCAACAGGATCAGGAGAGCAATTGGACAGTACGAAGACCTGCTCTCAATCGTGAAAAGCAGAAAGCTGAAGTGATACGGTCTCATGTCAAGAGGCAGTGGGCTGGCCAAGACCATCCTGCAAGGTACTGTACCAGGTGGGAGAAGGAGAGGCAGGCAGAGAAAGAGGTGGGAAGACATCAAAAAGTGAACAGGCTTGACCTTTGCTGACTCACAGCGAGCCACAGAGGATAGAGATCGATGGAGGAAGATTGTCCGAAAGTCATCAGTGGTGCCTCAACAACCCATCTCAGGGTTAAGAGACTGAACTGAACTGATCAGAATAAAGATTTTGAGTAGACTTTGATCCTTGGTCTATTTAATTTTCTTGTAGTATTTTGTCCATTCTGGACTAGAAACTTAATGAGAAGCGAGACGAAGTGTTTCGACCCTGTTTCTGTATTATATGCCCAATAAAATAGTCAACATATGTCATTGTATTAAACAGGGTGTACTGCTTTTATTTAATGACTTCTCATTTTTCAGTGTTGGAACCATTTTCCAGCTGCATGGTGTTTTAATAATGCAAACAAGAGATTGTTAGAATAAATCTCACTTTGCAACTTTTTTAGGGGTACAGTACATTATTATCAGTGCAATGCCTGCATTTACAGCTGATGAGAGAAGAAATGGACATCATTTCTCAAGCCAAGGCCCCAGGGCCTGTAATGCTGGGCACCTACAACAACAACATTGGCGAGATGGTCACTGTGGGACCCAACTACATCACCGTGAGTCCCCACGGAAACAGTCACTTTTTCCTCCTTTGTATCATATTTGTCCTATTACTGCTTACCAGGAAGAAGGAGAAAAAGAAAAAAAGAGGAGGAGGAGGAGGATGGGGGGTGGGTGGGTGGGGTGGGGGAAGGGGTGGGAGGAGGAGGAGGAGATGAAAATGAGATCCAACTTTAGAATGCATAAGGAACAAAAGAAAGGTGACAAAATCTGCATCAACTTGGGATGTTACCTTGAAGTTGGGGAGTTGTCAATCCTAATGGACCTGGGTCATATATGCTACTTCAATTTTTTTTGTTAGCTTTACAGTACTGTTGGTAGTTTTCTCCCAAGGTGAATATTTCCAAATAGCCAGGATGTAATGAATCTGTCATGTTCATTTCAAGAATAGTGAATCTTGCACATACTTGAGGTCTTAATAGTCTGATGCAGTCTTAGTGTTGCTTCTTAAAAATCTTTGGCTTCTTGGGGCCACTCAGATCTTTGCCAAATGGCTTGAGTTGGGTTTCCAAGGACTATGACAATCATTGAAACAGACTATAGACATGATGTTGTAATGACTAAATATTTTAGAAAGTCTTAATTAGTCAACATCATAAATAAAGTCCATTTCAGTGATTGCCTTTACAAGCATAGCATATCACAGTCCTAGCAATCCAGAATCTGCAGTCAAGCTTCAAGCAAATGAAGGGGACACCAAGTAACCCCAGTTCTGTTTTCACCTCAGACAGTGTTTTCTACTCGTTTCTCATTACCTAATGCACAGTGGTGTCTTTCTTTATTCTCATGTACATACATTGGTCTTCTAAAAATCCCTATTTAGGGAATTTGAGATACTGAATCGATGATATCATTGCTGATTGATTCCCCAAAATGAAATAACCATAAAAGGCTCTAGCCCTCTTAATGTCATCCAATATACCACAAAGCAAAGAGAGCATTTCTGATTAATCCTTGATGACTTTAAGTGCTTATGTGCATACATGTTTCACATAGGATCTTACTCTGTGATACACATCCTCTGTATACCTGTGCACCCAAGTTTCTTTAACTGAAGACCATCTTTTCAGAACTGGGGTTTCCGCTATGGAGCTCGTCACCTGATTCCCAGGATCACCAGCAAGACAAACTTTGCGGCAGACAACATGTTCACCATTATGTTTTTAGAGCAGACAGCCAGCAGACAACAAAGAGTCTTCTTCGCCTTGCACACTGGTGTGGTGGTAAGGACCTTTGATTTTTTCCCTCCTTGCATTCTGGTGTGGTAGTAAGGACCTTTTATTTTCCCCCCCTTGCATACTGGTGTGGTGGTGAGGAGTCTTGGTGTTCTTTGTCTTGTGTTGTGGAAGAATGTGAAGTAGACGTGCTTGCAAATGTGGAAGAAGGTGTAGTTAAAGAATTGTGTAGGGTTGTGTAGAATTGCTCGTGTTTTGGAGAGATTGTTCATGTAGTGACGAATGTATATTGTTTAACGTGTTGTGCTGTAGCGACTAATGCATTCACCTCTCTTTGTTCTGCCCTGAACAAAGACAGGTGGGGCACGTGAGCCAGGATGACTTAGCACCTCCTTTGTTTGTAAGGGAGGGGGGAATACTCGACCTCTGGTCTTTGTTTGTAGGGAAGGGGGTGGGGACTTCAAGCCTCCCTTACTTCCGATGCTGTAGGTAACTGGCCCTATGATTGGATCTCAGGGGCAGAAACGGAAGGGCCTGATGGGGAATAGTCAAGCAGTATATATACATTGTCGATGCTATGGTACGGAAGTGAGAGCGCCGAGCGATAGCATGTGAGGAGCAAGGAGAGCTCGTGGGGCTGTTGGTGCGTGTTGAAGCGCATCCGCCATTGCTGTAACCTATGCCAAGTCATGGAATAAACATCAAGTAAGTTACACAAGCCTGAGTCCATCTTCCTACCTTCCTGGCGCAAGCGAGGACGAATCGTGAGACCACGTGCACGCGACGGTTGATGCACAGAGAAGTGATCAGAAGGATTTTCCGTAACACTTGCATACTGGTCTGGTGGTAAGGACCATTGGTGTTCTTTGCTTTGCATACTGGTGGGGTGGTGAGGACCGTTGGTGTTCTTTGCCTTGCATACTGGTGTGGTGGTGAGGAGTCTTGTGTTCTTTGTCTTGCATACTGGTGTGGTGGTAAGGAGTCTTGGTGTTCTTTGTCTTGCATACTGGTGTGGTGGTAAGGAGTCTTGGTGTTCTTTTCTTTGCATACTGGTGTGGTGGTAAGGAGTCTTGGTGTTCTTTGTCTTGCATACTGGTGTGGTGGTAAGGAGTCTTGGTGTTCTTTTCTTTGCATACTGGTGTGGTGGTAAGGAGTCTTGGTGTTCTTTTCTTTGCATACTGGTGTGGTGGTAAGGAGTCTTGGTGTTCTTTTCTTTGCATACTGGTGTGGTACTAAGGACAGTTCGTGTTCTTTGTCTTGCATACTGGTGTGGTAGTAAGGACAGTTGGTATTCTTTGTCTTGCATACTGGTGTGGTGGTAAGGAGTCTTGGTGTTCTTTTCTTTGCAAACTGGTGTGGTACTAAGGACCGTTCGTGTTATTTGTCTTGCATACTGGTGTGGTGGTGAGGACACTTGATGTTCTTTGTCTTGCATACTGGTGTGGTGGTAAGGAGTCTTGGTGTTCTTTTCTTTGCAAACTGGTGTGGTACTAAGGACAGTTCATGTTCTTTGTCTTGCATACTGGTGTGGTGGTGAGGACACTTGATGTTCTTTGTCTTGCATACTGGTGTGGTGGTAAGGAAACTTGGTGTTCTTTTCTTTGCAAACTGGTGTGGTACTAAGGACAGTTCGTGTTATTTGCCTTGCTCACTGGTGTGGTGGTAAGGAAACTTGGTGTTCTTTTCTTTGCAAACTGGTGTGGTACTAAGGACAGTTCGTGTTATTTGTCTTGCATACTGGTGTGGTGGTGAGGACCTTTAGTGGTCTTTGCCTTGCATACTGGGGTGGTGTTAAGGACCCTTGGTGTTCTTTGTCTTGCATACTGGTCTGGTGGTAAGGACCATTGGTGTTCTTTGCCTTGCACACTGGTGTGGTGGTAAAGACCTTTGATTTTTCCCCCCTTGCATACTGGTGTGGTGGTAAGGACATTTGATGTTCTTTGTCTTGCATACTGGTGTGGTGGTGAGGACCTTTAGTGGTCTTTGCCTTGCATACTGGGGTGGTGTTAAGGACCCTTGGTGTTCTTTGTCTTGCATACTGGTCTGGTGGTAAGGACCATTGGTGTTCTTTGCCTTGCACACTGGTGTGGTGGTAAAGACCTTTGATTTTCCCCCCCTTGCATACTGGTGTGGTGGTGAGGACCATTGGTGTTCTTTGTCTTGCATACTTGTGGTAAGGACCATTGGTGTTCTTTGCCTTGCACACTGGTGTGGTGGTAAAGACCTTTGATTTTCCCCCCCTTGCATACTGGTGTGGTGGTGAGGACCATTGGTGTTCTTTGTCTTGCATACTTGTGGTAAGGACCATTGGTGTTCTTTGCTTTGCATACTGGTGGGGTGGTGAGGACCATTGGTGTTCTTTGCTTTGCATACTTGTGGTAAGGACCATTGGTGTTCTTTGCTTTGCATACTGGTGGGGTGGTGAGGACCATTGGTGTTCTTTGCTTTGCATACTGGTGTGGTGGTGAGGAGTCTTGTGTTCTTTGTCTTGCATACTGGTGTGGTGGTAATGAGTCTTGGTGTTCTTTGTCTTGCATACTGGTGTGGTGGTAAGGAGTCTTGGTGTTCTTTTCTTTGCATACTGGTGTGGTGGTAAGGACAGTTCGTGTTCTTTGCCTTGCTCACTGGTGTGGTGGTAAGGAATCTTGGTGTTCTTTTCTTTGCAAACTGGTGTGGTACTAAGGCTGAAATGGTCGTTGTCCCCAACATTCGGGGACAGAGTACTCGGTCTTTGAAATCTCGGCATTTGAACGAGAACGAGACTGCCAACAACTGGCAGTTTACCTATCAAAATGGCGGTCGACGTTCGAATGGGACAAGATTTGTTGAACTATTTGAATACAGTGCCGGCCTACAGGGAGGCATGCATGGTCCGTAAAGGACGCATAAAGGACACGCATGTTACAGTGCTGGTAGGGGAGAATGGGTTTCTCTCGGACACTTTTACTCTAATCGCCGATCGGCCGTCGTGATATATCACATGGTCATCGGTATGTCACGTGACTGTAAGGACGAGATTTCAAAGACTGAGTACTCTGTCCCCGTGGACAGAGTACTCCGAGTACTCTGTCCCCGAATGTTGGGGACAACGACCATTTCAGCGGTACTAAGGACCGTTCGTGTTATTTGTCTTGCATACTGGTGTGGTGGTGAGGACACTTGATGTTCTTTGTCTTGCATACTGGTGCGGTGGTAAGGAGTCTTGGTGTTCTTTTCTTTGCAAACCGGTGTGGTACTAAGGACAGTTCATGTTCTTTGTCTTGCATACTGGTGTGGTGGTGAGGACCATTGGTGTTCTTTGCTTTGCATACTGGTGGCGTGGTGAGGACCGTTGGTGTTCTTTGTCTTGCATACTGGTGTGGTGGTAAGGACCATTGGTGTTCTTTGCTTTGCATACTGGTGGGGTGGTGAGGACCGTTGGTGTTCTTTGTCTTGCATACTGGTGTGGTGGTAAGGAGTCTTGTGCGCTTTGTCTTGCATACTGGTGTGGTGGTAAGGAGTCTTGGTGTTCTTTGCCTTGCATACTGGTGGGGTGGTGAGGACCGTTGGTGTTCTTTGTCTTGCATACTGGTGTGGTGGTAAGGAATCTTGTGCTCTTTATCTTGCCTACAGGTTTGGACTAAGGACAGTTGGTGTACTTTGCCTTGCATACTGGTGTGGTGGTGAGGACCTTTGATGTTCTTTTACTTGCATAGTGGTGTGGTGGTAAGGAGTCTTGGTGTTCTTTGCCTTGCATACTGGTGTGGTACTAAGGACAGTTGGTGTTCTTTGTCTTGCATACTGGTGTGGTGGTAAGAACACTTGGGGTTCTTTGCCTTGCATACTGGTGTGGTGGTAAGGACAATTGGTGTTCTTTGTCTTGCATACTGGTGTGGTCTTATGACAGTTGTTGTTCTTTGCCTTGCATACTGGTGTGGTAGTTAGTACACTTGGTGTTCTTTGTCTTGCATACTAGTATGGGGGTAAGGACACTTGTGTGAACACAGCCTCACTACAGTTTTCCATGATTCAATGATTCCAAATATTTTGATCAGATGATCTTCCTTGAACAGTTAAAAATGTGTATTTTGCTTTATTCAACTCTGCCCTTTCACTAGTGTCTTTTTTATTTGCTTGGCAATCCTTCTTTCCTTTGAGACAAGTGGTCTACACTCTGATTCCACTCTTTTGGCAATTTCTGTATGATTTCTTCTTGTCATGACAATAATTTATCTGTTTATGTTTGCTTTGTCCTCTAATTCACATTGTACATCTGTTTACTATTTTTCCTAAGTAACTTCAGCTGGTTTTTCCTTCAATCCCCCCCAATTCCTACCCTATCCCCATCCCCATTTTCTCCTGTGCATCTCACGGTGTCGCATTTTCTTCTCCTGTTCATGTGTACAGAATGTTTCTTCTGACACCAACTTTCTCATCATTGTCAGCTCTGTCTATCCCCTCCTCTTCTCTACCTCTCACCCCCACCCACCCCTTCCCTCAAACCCCTTTTGCCCTCTTCATGTGCAGTTCCTCTTCAACCAATCTGAGTAGGTAAGCAAGATACTTTACCATGTATACAAACGTATCTGCATGCATCATTCTGTCTTCTCTGATAGGGATGAGGTGGAACATCAAGAAAGTTCCCTTTGGTACAGTTAATTGCAGACTGCAGGGTTGCATGCTCCCAAGAAAGTTGAGATGGTGTAAAGATGATAAGGAGAGGTAGCTTCATGAAAACCATAGCAGAGAGGACATTTGCAATTTAAAACAAGCACCTTTACCTTTGTCTTGTTGAAAATGGGATGTGGCAAACATTGCGTTTACTCATAGTAAGACTTACCTGTACCGATTGCCCAATCTGGTGTCCAGGTGTTCAACCTGTTCGAGGGGAAGATGCTGTGTCACAAGAAGGAGCTGCATGTGAGGACCATCACAGCCATGACCTTCTTCAACCCTCTCAAGAACCTGGTCACTGGCTCCCGTGACGGATCCAGTAAGTGTCGCATCTTCCTTCAGGCTTAGATGTATCGTATGCACATGCTTGGATGCGGAGACAGATTGACAGTCGGATGAACGGATGGACGGATAGAAAGACAAGACGGACGGGGTGGGCGGATGAATGGACGGACGGATGGACAATCGGATGGATGGACGCGTGGGCGGACGGTCAGACGCGTGGGCGAACGGTCATGACAGTATTAGTCAAGGAATGCATGGACAGATACATGTATGGATACACAGGTGAACGAACGGATGGAGGACAAAAGGTTGCACTCGTGGAAGGATGGAGGACGGTCGTGGTGACATACCTTGAGGACGGAGACAAACCTAACACCCCGTCACACACTCTCAAACCAGTCATCATGCGATTTCGGCAGCGACTTCAGCCTCTGTGGATGGAGGAAGGGGCCTCATGTTTGGTCTATCTTTCCAGTCAAGATCTGGGATGACAAGTACCACGTGAAGATGGTGTTTGTAGGACACAGCGATTGCATCAACGCCCTGGCCATCTACCCACACGGTCCCGCCGTGGTGTCCGCCAGCCTGGACTGCACCATCCGCGTCTGGAACCTGGAAACCAGTGACGAGGTGGATCGGTAAGTCCCGTTTTGCTGTCTCTGTAGAATTCCAGCACACCTCAGGGCCCTCGAACTCCTTTACTCATGTTCCTAATACAGTGCTGAAACCCTGAAGGATGTTTAAAAAGATGCACGTTTTTACACCTTTCCCTCCAACAAATAAAGCCCACCTTTCTGGAGCTTTCAACCGCAGTCCGGCAGTATTCCTCAGCTGGGGAGATATGCAGCTGACTTATGTTTAGTCACATGCATTATATGGTGTGAGCTTCCACTCACCCCACGTTTGGGACTTCAGACACGACTACATAGCATTCTTACAAGTTTCCCAGAGATATCTTGTTACAGCAACCCATTCCTTCCTATTACATCTTGTTGAAAGAACACTTGCATGTGTGAATACCTTGATGATAGTGCACTTGTGCTGATGTTTCATGTGAATTCCAGAGTGCAGATCCGCGAGCCAGTGGAAGCTCTGGGCACCGAGAACAACTACGATGTCTTCTTCACCTGGACGGGCCACAAGATGGAGCTGTGGAAAGTGCAGCACCTGTACTTCATCCACACTGCAGTGGGGTAGGTGCTCAATGAGTGTTTCCAGCTATCTCTGTTCGTCTCTGTGCCTGTTTTGTCCGCCCCTATGTTTAGTGCCCATCAGTCTCATGGTGTATTTGCGCATGTTATTTGATATTTTCGTAACAAGTATATTTTTACAGTAGCTTTTTTATGGTGTAAGAATACACTTATATTCGAAGGTATTCGACCTCCCTTGTTTAGATTGGCAAACAGTTATCTAGGAAAAGTCTGGAATTCCCTTGATCCTGATGAAAGTTAGGGAATTCAGCAGTGATGCAGCTGGGGATCACAGCGGCTTTTCCTTATTAATGAGACAAAGTCTGTAGTACATTTCCAGAAAGATTATGCCACCATAGGGTGCAAACCACCACCATGTTAGGATGTCTGAGTGGCACGTGCTCCCAGAGATGGTGGACATGTGGTGGATCTGTGTGTTCCAGGAGCCGGGTTGCCTTGATCCAGCTGACGGACCACCCTGCCTGCCCCCAGCGTGCCGTGCTCATCTGCAAGGACTCCAGCATCCGTATCGTGTCCCCTCCCAACGGAGCAGTCATCACTACCCTCCTCATGGACCACGTCAAGATCATCGACACTGCATTCGCCACTGCTCAGGGTGGGTACACCTGGGTAGATCTGCAACTGCTACTCAGGAAATAGTCGTGATGCTCAGGAGTGAGATGGTAAGCTATGTTCTTATAGACTGATATGTCAAAGAATGGCCATCATCACTTAGACATAGATGCAATTGCCACGAAATTGAATAATCGAAAACTAGGATAATTCAAGTACTGATTCATTCTGGTATGAGAGAGAAAATTTACTGTTATCACCCTCTGGTGTGTGCCGAATGGGACTAATTCTTCTGTGACATGCTTTGTTTTTTTATTGCTGAGTTAATTGAAGTTAAAATGAATCATGTGAAGATTCATGTTGATGGCGGCTCTAAGGGTAAACCAGAAAAAGATTGTGATAAGACTGAATGTAAGAAATCTAGAAAGTTACAGTAGTTCGTAGCATTTTTCTAGCAATCTAAAATACTCTTTTTTACACTGCTGCCAAATATTCCTACCAGTCGTTTTATCATATGCGCGGGCTGCCATAGTTTCCTTTTACACAACAGAATCCTTGGAAGAAGATTTGTTTGTTGATCATGTTTGTGTTTGTTATTTTCCCTTTCAGATATTCGTTCTGTGTCAGTCTGCCAAATTTATTAGGCGATGGAGTTTGCCTTTTGCTTGATTTGCTGATTTCTCCAGTTGCTGAATTGATTGCTGACAAACGAAGCTATTGGTTGTACAGTTGCTGATGGCTTCAATGAATTTACCGAATGGTGTATTTTATGAAGGCTATGTATGCTACCTGGAGAGTACTTCTAGCTTATTAAGATTCTTTCTACCCTCTGCAGACACACTCTTCGTGGCTCTTGGGAACGGAGACATCCTCAAGTGCTCGACTGAAACCAACCCATGCAGCATTCATGCAAGATGGTCGTGCCCAGACCCCAAAGGTGACGCTGTCTCCCTGAATGCCTGTGTGTTTTTGGTGTGCCCACGCTAATGTGCTGCCATGTGACTTTGCTGTGCTTTGGTCTACTGAGCTTTTGCATGGGATTTTGTAGGGAGGGGGGTTTCGTGGGAAAGGTAGAGGTGATGGGATTGGTGTGTGGGAGTAGTGTCAAATGTAGAGCAATGTTGCAACCGAGAGTAGCCAAGTAATGTCGTTTACATCAGATATCATAATGAAATTTTATTATGTGTATCTACTGAAAATGTGAAAAAAAAATACTTTTACATGACAATTGTCAAGATTAAAATAAGAAATCATGGGCTGAACAAAGAATATGAATGATTTTTGTTAGGGTAAAGTTGAAACATCATTATATAATAATGCAACTGATCTATGGTTCTTGTAATCGACAGCAGTTACTTCGTGTCTGTTGACATGGTTGGGTGAGTGTCAGAAATGGCATGAGCGTTAAAGACTTGTGCTTCCATCTGTTGGGAATAGGCCAGGCTTGGAAGCATTGATGGCATAACCTTTGACCTCCAACTGGAGAAGTGGTTTTCTAACAGAGTGCATACCTTTGGCGCTTCATGCTTGAATCTTTACCATGCAGCGTGTCGCTTTGGGACTTAATGAACCCTGACTGAAACTGAAACAGTGTATGAGGAGCATGATAACGAGCCCATTTCCATTTCACCTCTTATTTTCCTTGGTGTCTCCCCCCCCCCCCCCCTCCCCCCCCCCCCCCCCCCCCTCCGGTCTCTTCCCCTTTCTTGATCATTACTAAATGCTTTTTGAGTGAGCTTCGCCGTTTAAAAATATTTTACCCACGACGAAGTCATAGAAAAGAGGCACTTCTTCCTTCGCCAACAGCTAGTAAAACAAAGAAGAAATGATAACATTTTAATTATATTTCCTCCTCTAAAGAGACGACAGTTTGCGACATTTCGACAACTCCCTGCTCTGTGGTATTCCATTTTGACAGACTAGGTTTGAAGTCAGTGAAAATTCCAAACCGTAAAGCACAGATATTATTTTAAAATCAATGTATGTCATAGTTTTCACTTCAAAGTAACGAAAGGAATGAAAGTAGGAGAGAGTGACTCGATCCCTGTGTTGAAAGTCAAAGGTCACTGGCCACCAATGCTGCCTGCATACTGGGATGACAATGACCCTGACAGTTGGAAGTACAGCATCGATAACGGGATGTCGCGCCTCACTAACCAGAGATTGCCTCACGCCTGCCCCCACGGTGCTCGTATCACCAGCTTGTACACCAGCAGACAATTATGTGTGTCTGTAGAGGGTTCTAGTTCATTTGCACTTGCATGAGGGTGCCAGATGACTCGTTCGTTGTCTGCTTTCACATCAACTTGTTAATTTGGAGTGTTCCGTTTGCCGTCACAGCACTGTAGGTCGTTTACTATGTAACGCGTTGGTGGGTCAACTTTTTACAGTTTAGAGTTAAATGCTCAGGTGAACTTGTTGTGGTCAGCATCTTTTGTCGGTGTGGGGGCGCTTCATAATTGATTAAAGTGAATTAAGCATCTTGTTTCCATCTTGGTTAGAGGGTGAAAGAACATAACCCAAACTTTCATGACTGAAATTTGACTTCTCAGTCATCGACTTATAACAGACGAGCTTTCAAAAATCATTTTCTTCATCAGAAGTCCTTTCTGAAGCAGTCTGAATGAGACCAAGTTCTGGCTTGGTTAGAGTGCCATTTGATGTTTTGCAACAAAGGATACTCACATGGTATTTTTCTTGCATTGCCTCCCTTATCCTAAGTTAACGTAACCAGAATACTGGGCTGACGTACGTTCTTTGTTTATGTGTCAGTAAGTCTTGGGGGCATGTAGAGGTGCGTATTAGATTGGCCCTTCTGTAGTTTTAGTGGTTACGGTGTTGCATGCAGATCTTATATGTGGCAATCAGTAGTGTGTAGCATTGGCCTGTGTGCTAGTTTTGATGTTTGGTTGCGGGCTAGTTCATTGCAGGTTGTTTGATGTTTACTCGAATACAATCTTGGCATGAAAAAAACACAAACAAGCAGAGAAACAAGCAGAAACTCATGTAATGGACGCATAATTGTGGAATAGTTCACCTCCCCGACCAGATACATGTAAACATTATTTTTTCGGCAAAATACAGCTATCGTCATTTGTTCAGTGTTCACACATTGATGACCGAAAGAAAGGAGAGGGAAATATGATATGTAAATGCAGTGGTAATAATAATGTTGTCAGGTTATTATCCTATATAGTACTCATTGGTTCATGTTGCACTTAGTTTGAAGGACAGAAACGAAAAGCAACATAAACCATGCATCATTCTTTGTCATGATTCGCTACTATATTTAAGTTTCAGTCGGGTATAACGCAAAAAGCTGATGAGAGAAAATATACAACGTCTCCGATATAAGTTGCTGCAATTTCTCTCCGATTCAAAGTGCCGATAATGTAGTAAAGAAACTACGAGTGAGGTTTGGAAAAATTAGACTGAGGCACGCAGATAAGAAAGTCGCGCATTGCAGAACACTATCCTGAGGAATCTGAAATATTGTTTGAGTAAACATGTTCATATTGTTGTCCTCAATGACACTTTCTTATGCTAGATGTTACCTAAATACTTCTCTTTGTCAGTCGCAGGATGAGGTAGAGTATCTGATCTATTGTATTTTGTGGAAGACATTTGGATTTTTAGTTTAATGTCCTACGAAAGTATTCCTTTTGACTCTGATATTGCATGTACTTTTAGGAGTGAATTAAGTTGAATACAAGGTCATGGTTGTGTTTTTTTGCACCTGCAGCAGAATGAACTAATCTTTTGTCGTAACAAGTTTTCAATCAATCATTTGCTGCGGAGTTTTCCACCCTCGTCTTATTGTATGTAAGGCGGTCGTCCTTGCATGTATTGAAAATGAAGGTGACTGAACATCTTTAAGCCTTCTGGGGCCATGGGTCTCTTGCTATTCAATTCATTTTTAAAGGCCACAGTTATTCAGCCATACAGTGACTCACGAAGTTTATCATCTTGGGACATAGGCCACTCGGGCAAAGCTTGTTCTCTTGACGGGTCTTATTCGGGACTCGTCTCTTATCTGGCTGGTTCCTCCCTCTGCAGAGATATGTAACTATCTGCTGGTGTATGAGTATGTGGTGGACTATATCATGGCTAAGAACGATATCTGGGGAGTGATGGGGCGCAACATCGCCACGAAGTCGATGGAAGGAAAGGATGTTTCCAAAAGTATGGACCGCACCCTGCTCCTGGGAGGCCGCAGAGACGGTTACATCTGCGTCTTCGACTGGAACACAGGAGAAATCCACTTCAAAGTGGAGGTGAGTAGCCATTATATGATTATTGTCCTCGCTTTGTTAGGACTTTTGAGGAAACATTAGTGAGTTTTAGATGTCCGGGCAAGGAAGCTCGTAATGCTTTATAACTGTAGAGACGGTTACATTTGCGTTTTCGCTGGAACACAAGGGAAGTCAAATTCAAAGCAAAGATTATATAGTTACACAAAGATAGCTCATTAGCTCAAAGCTGTGAGGATCGAGACACGTTGCGCCCCCAACCGGAAGGTTACTTGGGTGAATCAAGGGAAGTAATCACACCGCTTAGCGACATGTAACTATTGCTTGTTTATCGACGTCTGTACAGTGATTTAATCTTGTTCAAGTGCACTGCAGAGAG
>JAWQFJ010022124.1:42500-50000 GCA_034096865.1 Theodoxus fluviatilis
AGCTGACAGACTGAAAGACTTCTTCATGACCAAGCTCTCAGTGTTCTGTGAATCAGTCATCCTATAAAGGTTACACAAACTAAAATAGTGTTTATTCGAAGTATTTGACTCTCTTGAAGAGAAGCTAAACTAGATATTTGTTGGTCAAAAATAACATTTTCTCTTCCAAGGCTCATGGAAGCAAGGGGGTGCTGAACCTGATATCCAACTCAAAGGAAGATCAACTCATCTCCGCTGGCATGGGTGAGCCCGCTTGGTTGTCGCTTACTTAGCGTGTGTTTTGTCAAGCAAACATATTTTATCGTTCATGTTTAAAGCAGGACTACGTGCTCTGAAAACTTATTAACAAAATTATCTCTCTGTGCAAGTGAGACATAACGCAGTATTGTGCTGTGGAGATGGTCCATGCTTATGCATTTTTGACTCACATGCGAAGCAAAAGTGAGTCTATGTACTCACCCGTTTCGTCCGTCCGGGCGTCCGGGCGTCCGAAAACTTTAATGTTGGATTTTTCTCGAAGACTATTAAGTCTATCAATACCAAATGTGGCATGATGGTGTATGATGACAAGGCCTAAAAAAACATACATAGTGACTTGTCCTTGCTTCCAGGTCAAGGTCGCAGGGGCCATAAATGTTGTCTAAAAAACAGTCATTTTTCACATTTTCTCAAGTTTCTCTAACGTTTTTGAGATTGGATACCTGACCTATATATGGTATATAGGGCAAAGTAATCCCTATCTTTTGATTCCAGTTTGGCATACCTTGCTTCAAGGTCAAGGTCACAGGAGCTCTTCAAAATGGGATTGTATTGGGATTGTATACCTATTTTGAAGTGACCTTGACCCTGAACTATGAAAGATAACTGTTTCAAACTTAATAATTATGTGGGGCACATGTTATACTTTCATCATGAGACACATTCGGTCACATATCATCAAGGTCAAGGTCACTTTGACCCTTATGAAATGTGACCAAAATGGGGTAGTAAACCACTAAAAGTGACCATATCTCATGGTAGAAAGTGCCAATAAGCACCATTGTGCTTCCTATGTCTTGAATGAACAGCTTTGTGTTGCATGACCTTGGATGACCTTGACTTTGGGTCAAGGCCACATGTATTTTGGTAGGAAAAATGTGTAAAGCATTTCTTAGTGTATGATGTCATTGGTAGGTTGAGTTGTTTGACCTTGACCTTGAAGGTCACCTGAAGGTCAAGTCATATAAAGGTCAAGGTCAAGCATGTGAGTCGAATGGGCTTTGCCCTTCTTGTTATGTCGTGGAAGTGGCACATCATTATCAGCAACGGTTGATCTTGCTGCCTTTAAAAAAATCAGTGATATCAAACGGCATGGACCTCTGTTCAAACGTTTTTGTTTATTTGTTTTGTTTTGTGTTGTTTTATTTTTGCGTCTAGTCTGAAAACGCTTCTTAACTTTATTTCCAAATAGTGTCGCAAATATTTAGTGCTTTCATCCTCATTCGACGTGCTTCACGTCTGGACGGAAACCGCCTCTACTCAACTCTTCCGCCAGGCAGTTTCATCAAAATCTGGCCGCTCTATCAGCACATGCTGGCACTTACAGCGTCGTCTGAAACCACGACTACTAAGCCTTGCCATTGCATAACATGTCGTAAAGATCTGGCCGCTCTGTCAGTACATGCTGACACTCTCAGCGTAATATGAAACCGCGACTACTGAGTCTTGCCATTTCAGACAATGTCATCAAAATCTGGCGGCTTTATCCGTATGCGGAGGAGGCGTTGGCCCCCTTGATGTCCTTCTACTGCGCCCACACGCCTGCCTTCATGACCACCATCAAGACGGACCTGTGTGTGGCCTTCCAAGACCCGTCCACGGCCACCTTCAGCGTCGTCGTCTACAACCTCAAGGACAAGAGTGAGTAGTCCAAATTGCTCCCAGCAGGCAGCCAGGTAGAGACATTGATTGGGTTCACTGGAAGGTCATGGGTTGGCTTCCCACCTGTGGTCTTGAAACCATCTCTTCCTATTTCCTGCAAGAATTGGATCTTTTTCTTTTAAGGTGCGTTCTAATTGGGCGCAGTAACCGGAAGTGAACGAAAGCCGAAGTGAACTTGGCAGACTTGTGTTCGGGGACTGTTGCTGAGCTATGAATACCAGTAGTAGTAGTAGTAGTAGTAGTAGTAGTAGTAGTAGTAGTAGTAGTAGTAGTATCATGTAGCTCAGTGGGCGGCCTAGACTTTCAGCAACTCCCAAACGAGAGAGCGATCTTATATGGCCAACCAGGACGCAGTTTTGGCCCACCTCATCGAAGTATACATCGGACTTCAAAGAGCACGCTCCCCGAAGTCTACTTCGCGCACTTGGCGAAGCCCCTCAACTTACGGGAAGTCGAAATTTTGCCGAAGTAGGCCGAAGCTTCGACCAGTTAAAACACACTTTTAGGAAAGTCAGGAAGAGAGAGAGAGAGAGAGAGAGAGAGAGAGAGAGAGAGAGAGAGAGAGAGAGAGAGAGAGAGAGAACGAACGAACGAACGAAAGGTTTTATTTGAGCAGGCCACCGGTCTATCACAACCTAATTATCGGCATAACTCATCGGTTGTGCCCAGTGCTGTTTGTCTGCATTTAAAGGCATAGTAAAGATACATGGTCGATGATCTTGTTATGTCCACGTTCTCATTCGCCAGAACAGCATGTACATCAATGTGATACCGTGTATCAAACATACAGAAAATGTACTTCTGCCTTAAAACTTTATAAGCAGGGCATCTAAACAAAAAATGGAGCTCATCTTCGTCCTCTTCATTACACGATGGACAGATAAATGAGATATGAGGATCTTTGGTATAGCGATATCTATGTACATACAGTTCACTGACCCCCGCACGGAAGCGGACCAAAGTGTTTCTGAAAACTTGTTTGTCAATATTATAAAGATACAGTTCCCTAGTGGGTGAAGATTTGAATTGTCTGTAGAACTCATATCTCGCGCGCGCGCAAGAGAGAGAGAGAGAGAGAGAGAGAGAGAGAGAGAGAGAATGTTATTGTTTTACTGTACCCATTGCTATCTCTTCATAGTTCTTTATTATAAACATTCCAACTATTGATCTTGAAACATTTATCAGTTTTGAAGAAAGCAAGAGGCGTACAATACATGGATACCCCATGGAGTCAGTTCTTTCACGTCTAAACTCATCAATACACGATAAAACACTGCATACTTACTTGCTGACCCAGTGCATTGTAGCAAGAAAATAATACTCCTATTTGAATAAATTGATAAGTGAATTCTGTAACGTCAGATAATACTTGTACTCACTAATTTTGAACTAATGTACAACTGAAAATCAGTACTCATTAACTTCACACGAAACAAAACGTTTGTGTTTGCAGTGCAATTGTAAGTATACATGCATGTTTAAAAAGTCACCACCACACTAAAAGTACACGAGCTGGAGCAAGTCAGCTGAAATGTTCACATGTTATGTCACTGTAACAGGAGAACTCTCACAAATTTTCTCCCGCACATCATGCTTGGACGAGTCCATTGGTCATGTAATTTTCTCACCTTGTCATTGCACTTCATAAAGTCGGAAGCATTGCTGTATGGCATAAAACTTTCTTTCATGTAAATTATGCACTCACGTAATATTCGCCCGAGCACTGAATTCGCTGAGGTTGTCCAACATGCTGTGGTATAGGAGATGATATTTTCTGAGAATATCACGAACTGGGAAAGGACATTAAAGTACTATTTCTTTTTAAACTGTGATGATTTATGTGTTTTTCATAACTCAAGATTGACGTCTTTTAATCGCTGAGGACACTTGCAGGTTTTCCATGCATAAATATTTGCTCTGCAAATAAATGTATGAAAGATGAAACAGTTTGTATATCAACAAATGAAAGATAAGTTTGACTTTTTGTTGTTGTAAATGATGGTTCAAATTATCCCTCACTCTCTTCTTAATCTGTGCGCAGATTTTTCCTGTAGATATTTCTTTTTGGATTTTGGTTGTCTGGCTTAGTCATGCAGTAAAGGGTGGACAACGAAATTAACTGAGAGATACATTTTAATGCATGTCTTTTAGCGAACGTTTTGTATAGAACTTTCTGTATCCAATAGTTGATCCTGTCCAGACTTGTCCTGATTAAGACGCTATGTTCATGATACTCTTGCACAGGTCATCGTTGCTCAAGCTTGTTTGATCTAACAAGGCCAAAGAGACGTTGAACCAAATAAATCTTCACCACTTCTCAGAAAACCGAGATACCTTTATTAACCCTGCATCATTGTGAAGAGAGAGAAAAAACCCACACTGAGAATAGTGCCGTGTCCATGACTTTGTGAAACAATTGCTCACTGCAAGGCACTGCCCTCCTGCAGACCGTTTCGACCACAAGCCAGACGACGACCACATCGACTTGATCACGGGTCTGACGTCATGCCCACGCATGAAGCTGTACGCGTCCTGCAGTCTTGACGGCACCATACGTGTCTGGAACGAGGCCAACCGCCTGGTCAGGTGAGAGACCTTCCTACCTTGATCTTGAATGACTTCGGGATTTGAGGGGTGAGAGGGATGTTGGGAGTAGGCTGGGGTTCCAAGGAATGTTGTTTGAGTTCTTGAGGTGGGTCGCCCAGGTTTATGGATATGCAATCCAAAGCAATCCAAGCAATCCAAAAGGCATTTTGGTCTTTTGTAAGTTATCGCTGCACTCACACACAAAGTCCAATCTGTCACTTCTTGTGATAAATCCGTTTTCAATATCAGACACTGCTTTTTGGACTCACATGCGAAGCAAAAGTGAGTCAATGTACTCACCCTTTTCGTCCGTCCGGGCCTCCGGGCGTCCGAAAACTTTAACGTTGGATTTTTCTCGGAGACTATTAAGTCTATCAATACCAAATGTGGCATGATGGTGTATGATGACAAGGCCTCAAAAAACATACATAGTGACTTGTCCTTGCTTCAAGGTCAAGGTCGCAGGGGCCATACATGTTATCTAAAAAACAGTCAATTTTCACATTTTCTCAATTTTCTCTGAAGTTTTTTAGATTGGATACCTGACCTATATATGGTATATAGGGCAAAGTAAGCCCTATCTTTTGATACCAGTTTGGCATACCTTGCTTCAAGGTCAAGGTCACAGGAGCTCTTCAAAGTTGGATTGTATACATATTTTGAAGTGACCCTGACCCTGAACTATGGAAGATAACTGTTTCAAACTTAATAATTATGTGGGGCACATGTTATACTTTCATCATGAGACACATTTGGTCACATATCATCAAGGTCAAGGTCACTTTGACCCTTATGAAATGGGACCAAAATGGGGTAGTGAACCACTAAAAGTGACCATATCTCATGGTAGAAAATGCCAATAAGCACCATTGTGCTTCCTATGTCTTGAATGAACAGCTTTGTGTTGCATGACCTTGGATGACCTTGACCTTGGGTCAAGGTCACATGTATTTTGGTAGGAAAAATGTGTAAAGCATTTCTTAGTGTATGATGTCATTGGTAGGTTTAGTTGTTTGACCTTGACCTTGAAGGTCACCTGAAGGTCAAGGTCATATAAAGGTCAAGGTCAAGCGTGTGAGTCGTATGGGCTTTGCCCTTCTTGTTTGTCCTTATGTCGATACCGACTCCTGTATGATTACAGGGATCACAACCAAAAAGAAAAGAGAGAAAAATAGACCGGAAAGACTTTTTAGCTTGCCTATGCTAGCATATCATAGTACGAGGAAACCTTCCTCTTGTCCGGTGGGAACCCTGCCTTGCCCTGGATGACTTTGGGTTGTGGCGAGCGAGCGGAATGTTAGGTGTGGCTGTGGGTTGGAGGTGGTCACAGGTTGTGGTTGTGTAGAGTGGTGGTGAGAATGGTGATGTGTCGATGGTGATGGTGTTGATGATTGAATGCGGATGATGGTGGCGGCCCTTTTTAAATTTATCAGCTGTACTATTTTGTACTGTGCTGTACTGTAGTACTTAGTGCGCTGTAGAGTTCTGTTCTTAGTGCTGTGCCCTGTGCTGACCCATACTATGATACACTGTACTGCTGTGCGTTGAAGTGCACTGCACTGTTCTAAGTGTTATGTGCTGTGCTCGTCTGCGCTATATTGGATTGCACTGCACTATACTGTGCTGCAGTGAATAGAGGTGCATTAGAGTGCACTGTACTGTTCTCTTCTTAGTGTTATGCATTGTGCTTGTCTGCGCTGTGCTGTTATAATATTCTACACTGTAATAGAGTGAATTGCAGTGCATTGTAGTGTTTGTACTGTTCTGGTCTTGGTTTTGTGCGCTGTGCTTTGCTATATGTTGTACTTCTTTGTACTGCATTGCATCGTACTGTACTGCACTGTGCTCGGCTATGCTGAACTGTACCGATTGTGCTGAAATATTTTGTTACTCTGCGCTGCTCCCTACTGTGTTATTTAATTGGATGGGTTGCTGGATTGATGGGATTTCAGCACCATCAGCGATGGAAAAAAGATAATTATATATATGGACCTGTTGACGTCTGCGAGAGATGGACACAGATGCACGGGAGTGGTGTCGTGATCTGGTTGAGATGGGCGGGTTTGGCATGTGGATATGTGCATGTTCGTGCAGCTTCAGGTTGGAGAGCAGAAATGTGTGCACGTATAAGGGAAGACGTGTTTTATGATTGTGCGCATGCGCATGTAGATGGGTATTGCACGTGTTATAGCTTTGGACTAAGCATACACGATGTGTGTTTGACTGTGTGCCTGTGACTGTATGAGTGTGTGTGTGTGTGTATGCGTGTATCTGTGTGTGTGTGTGTGTGTGTAAGCGTGAGTGTGTGTGTGTGTGTGTGTGTGTGTGTGTGTGTGTGTGTGTGTGTGTGTGTGTGTGTGTGTGTGTGTGTGCAAGTGTCGCTGTGTGTGTGTCTGTGTGCGGGCACGCGATTTATGTTCACCCCAGAAACTACACGTGCACAGTAGAGATTTGTATCTTTGCATACTTGCTACAAGACGTGTGTGTTTGTATTGCTCAGCGCAAATAGAGTAAGAGATTTCTCGTCAATGCCCCTACATTGCGTGTGTACATGCATGTACATGTGGATGCTGTGCTGTCTGCAGATTACTGAAGCTGAACGCCTCCCCGCACAGTCTGGGTTTCTGTAGCCCTAAGGGGGATCTGCTTGTAGGGATCGATAATCACCTCTTCATGATCCCCTACCACACCTGTGAGTATTCTTTCCCTTTGCCTTTTGTGTATCAGTCGTCCTGTTGACTTTCGATGTGTGTATGTTTTTCTACCTCTGTCTACCTGCTTGTTTCTCTCTCTCTCTCTCTCTCTCTCTCTCTCTCTCTCTCTCTCTCTCTCTCTCTCTGTGTCTCTCTCACTCTCTCTCTCTCTGTCTCTCTCTCTCACCATCCCTCTCTCTCTCTCTCTCTCTCTGTCTCTCTCCCCTTCTCTCTCTCTCTGACCCTCCCTCTCTTTTGTCTCCCCGCCTCTCTCTCCCGTCTCTCTTCCACCTTCCCCCCA
>JAWQFJ010022125.1:0-13107 GCA_034096865.1 Theodoxus fluviatilis
ATGCATGTGTCCGTGGTGGCCCACCAGCAGTTTGCCTTGCAGCTCATTACATGGCTCCAAAGTCCGTGATGGCCCACCAGCTGTTTGCCTTGCAGCTCATTACATGGCTCCAAAGTCCGTGGTGGCCCACCGGCAGTTTGCCTTGCAGCTCATTACATGGCTTCAAAGTCCGTGGTGGCCCACCAGCAGTTTGCCTTGCAGCTCATTACATGGCTCCAAAGTCCGTGGTGGCCCACCAGCAGTTTGCCTTGCAGCTCATTACATGGCTCCAAAGTCCGTGGTGGCCCACCAGCAGTTTGCCTTGCAGCTCATTACATGGCTCCAAAGTCCGTGGTGGCCCACCAGCAGTTTGCCTTGCAGCTCATTACATGGCTCCAAAGTCCGTGGTGGCCCACCAGCAGTTTGCCTTGCAGCTCATTACATGGCTCCAAAGTCCGTGGTGGCCCACCAGCAGTTTGCCTTGCAGCTCATTACATGGCTCCAAAGTCCGTGGTGGCCCACCAGCAGTTTGCCTTGCAGCTCATTACATGGCGCCAAAGTCTCACCTCCAAAGCAGGTCTGTCCTACAGTCCCTCTCCACAGCACTCCGTGTGTATGTGTGTTCTTGTGTGACTGTGTGTGTGTGTGACTTTGTGTGTGCGATCATGTGTGTTTGAGACCCTGTGTGTGTGTGTGTGTCTGTGTGTGTGTATGGGACTGTGTGTGTGTGACTGTGTGTGTGACTGTGTGTGTGTGACTGTGTGCATGTGACTGTGTGTGTGTGACTGTGTATGTGTGACTGTGTGTGTGTTTGTGTGCATGTGTGTTTGTGTGTGCATATGTGTTTGTTTGCATGTGTGTGTGTGTGCTCACATGTGTGCATTTGTTGTATGTGAATGTTTATGTATTTGTGGTTTTAAACAATTTGTGTTTGTGCACAGAGTTGTATGACCCATCAGTCTCTGTAGCAGGCTACGCAAGGCCATTGAGCACCAAAATCACTAGAATAGTGTAGAGTAAGCACAAATCAAGTCATGATCTCCCTAGTTATTCACTTCTTTAAAATATCTTTGGGAGACGCAGTGGGTCTATTCTGACCCCCAACCCACAGGAGGGGGGTGGGGGAAGAGGTCCTCATGTGTGTGTGTGTTTGTGTGTGTTAGAATAAACATTCATTCCCATCTCTTATTGTCAGTCCATGAAAATTACATCCAACATTGATTTGTATGTTAAACACTGTAGTTGTGGGCTGTGAAATTTATGTCTGGCCTTTTACCTTCTTTACCATCATGATCATTGATGTAGGAGTTGTGTTCGGCATTGGTGCTGTGTTGTGTACTGCTGCTGAAGGTCTGTGCTTCATAGGGCTTGTATGCAAGGTAGTTGTGTTCGGCATTGGTGCTGTGTTGTGTACTGCTGCTGAAGGTCTGTGCTTCATAGGGCTTGTATGCAAGGTAGTTGTGTTCGGCATTGGTGCTGTGTTGTGTACTGCTGCTGAAGGTCTGTGCTTCATAGGGCTTGTGTTGTGTTCGGCATTTGTGCTGTGTTGTGTACTACTGCTGAAGGTCTGTGCTTCATAGGGCTTGTATTGCAAGGTAGTTGAGCTTTTTTTTTTGGTGCGAGTTGCAATGGACATGTGTGTGATATAGTGAAATGATGCTTCAGGTGTATTTCTTGGGGACCTGTGTAGTGTAGTGGAGTGTTTCTCTGGGTGGGTGGTGTAGTGGAGTTTTTCTCTGGGTATGTGGTGTAGTGGAGTGCTTCTTTAGGGGTGTGGTGTAGTTGAGTGGGAGTTTTTTGTGTGCAAGTTGCAATGGGCCTGTGTTGTGTGTAGTGAAATGAAACTGCAGGTGTATGTAGTGTATGGCCTGTGTGGTGTAGGTGAGTGTTTCTAATTGTGCAAGTTGCAATGGGCCTGTGTTGTGTGTAGTTAAGTGAAAATGCAGGTGTATGATTTGTATGGCCTGTGTGGTGTAGGTGAGTGTTGACATGGTCTGTTCCAGAGGGTCTTCGGCGCCTGTTCTGCCTTCTGTCCATGCAGCCCCAGGACAAAAAAGTCACCAAAATGTCCCTGATGGAGCGCATCTTCATGTCGGACACTCAGATGTGGAAAGGTGGGCACTTGCACCATGACCTTGTCTCTCTGTAGGCTTCATCACAGCTGTGGAAAGGTGGGCACTTGCACCATGAGCCTGTCTCTCTGTAGGCTTCATCACAGCTGTGGAAAGGTGGGCACTTGCACCATGAGCCTGTCTCTCTGTAGGCTTCATCACAGCTGTGGAAAGGTGGGCACTTGCACCATGAGCCTGTCTCTCTGTAGGCTTCATCACAGCTGTGGAAAGGTGGGCACTTGCACCATGAGCCTGTCTCTCTGTAGGCTTCATCACAGCTGTGGAAAGGTGGGCACTTGCACCATGAGCCTGTCTCTCTGTAGGCTTCATCACAGCTGTGGAAAGGTGGGCACTTGCACCATGAGCCTGTCTCTCTGTAGGCTTCATCACAGCTGTGGAAAGGTGGGCACTTGCACCATGAGCCTGTCTCTCTGTAGGCTTCATCACAGCTGTGGAAAGGTGGGCACTTGCACCATGAGCCTGTCTCTCTGTAGGCTTCATCACAGCTGTGGAAAGGTGGGCACTTGCACCATGAGCTTGTCTCTCTGTAGGCTTCACCACAGCTGTGGAAAGGTGGGCACTTGCACCATGAGCCTGTCTCTCTGTAGGCTTCATCACAGCTGTGGAAAGGTGGGCACTTGCACCATGAGCCTGTCTCTCTGTAGGCTTCATCACAGCTGTGGAAAGGTGGGCACTTGCACCATGAGCCTGTCTCTCTGTAGGCTTCATCACAGCTGTGGAAAGGTGGGCACTTGCACCATGAGCCTGTCTCTCTGTAGGCTTCATCACAGCTGTGGAAAGGTGGGCACTTGCACCATGAGTCTGTCTCTCTGTAGGCTTCATCACAGCTGTGGAAAGGTGGGCACTTGCACCATGAGCCTGTCTCTCTGTAGGTTTCATCACAGCTGTGGAAAGGTGGGCACTTGCACCATGAGCCTGTCTCTCTGTAGGCTTCATCACAGCTGTGGAAAGGTGGGCACTTGCACCATGACCTTGTCTCTCTGTAGGCTTCACCACAGCTGTGGAAAGGTGGGCACTTGCACCATGAGCTTGTCTCTCTGTAGGCTTCACCACAGCTGTGGAAAGGTGGGCACTTGCACCATGAGCCTGTCTCTCTGTAGGCTTCATCACAGCTGTGGAAAGGTGGGCACTTGCACCATGAGCCTGTCTCTCTGTAGGCTTCATCACAGCTGTGGAAAGGTGGGCACTTGCACCATGAGCCTGTCTCTCTGTAGGCTTCACCACAGCTGTGGAAAGGTGGGCACTTGCACCATGAGCCTGTCTCTCTGTAGGCTTCATCACACTCTGATGGTTTCTTACCAGCAGGTCGAAGTATACCATGAATTTTGGACTGCTAGGTGCACCCCTAAATAAGATGTACCCCCAAGATTTTCTTTAAAAGGCAACCAATAAACCATGTATACGGCACACTGGCGCATAAGGTGCTTTTGATATCTTGGGGAGAACTCAAACATTATTTCCTGAAACTCATCACAGGAGAAAATAGTATTCTGAAATGGGAATCCCTGCTCAGCCTGGAGAGGAGAGAATCTGCAAAGATGAGTGCCACAGGATCAAGCAAGCTGCAGTATTGTCGGTATTTCTCATGCCTGATTGCAATTTATTTCTAATGTGACTGTGAATGTTGCCAAGAGAACTTGATTGTCAAACAGTGTGTGCATGCATATATAGAGTAAGATTTCAGTTTGTAAAATAATGGTCCAGTATATTTATTTTTGACAGTCGTATCATATTTTGCACTGTAATAGATTATTTTTTCTTGTCCCTAGCTTTGTTGATGTTGACAGCCATGTTCGTGAAGCAGTTGGATGTATAGATGAAATGCCTCATTTTTTCTGCTTTTTAGTTGTGCTACCTCGTTAAAGGAAACATAAATTTGTCATAAAACTATGACATATAGACTCTCTTCCAAATGCTTGCCTAACATTGATATGAATATTGGAAAATGTGTGTTTGTCCAGTCCTCTCCTGTGAACAGTATGAAAATGGAACAGTGACTTTGTCATGTGACATGACTGAAGCATCAAACTCTCCACACCCATTGCTTTAATGTGCAAATATTGACAAACCGTGGGATTTCTGTTTGCAACATTAGGAGCCAGCATCCTTATTCTGATGAAGACTTCTCAGATTTTGAACTGGAACATTAGTTGGGGTTTTTTTCCTCAGCTTTGTTGACATTTGGCAACCACCCATGTCTGGTGGACTTCTACAAGTGACCCTCCCACAGTCTTCCCGCAGATTTTCATTTCATTTGGCAGAAAACTGACATATTGACTTCATCACAGGCTTCTTTATTTATTAAAAAAATTAAGAGAATAATGGCAAAACAAAAAACACATATTTAAACATGAAATGGAACTTGGAAAGAAGTTTCAGCTTCACACAGAATTTTCTATGCATGAGATGTTCCTGCTGGAACCTTGATTTGAAAGTTCTGTAGCTGTAAATGTTTATGTGAAGTTAATGAATTCTGACCAGCATAGTCTCATTACATGACAATCATACAGTGAACTTAAGTAAAACCAAAAGTTTTATTTCAGCCAGTTAATAGGAATGACAGAATCAGTTTTTCAATCCCACTTCTTCTCTTTGCAGTGGCCAGAGTGCAGTGCCACCAGCTCTTGATGTCTGGGTGAGTTCGTGTACACAGTGAAAGAAAGCTCAAAAAGCTTTTATTCTTGTTTCTGTTTTAAATAGTTTCTATATTTTATTTTGATACTGTTATGTATTCACAACTTAATTTAAATTGATGTGATGAAGTAGAGAAGAGAGAGGTGAAGAAACTGGTAAAGGGGGTTCACCTTGGAAATTGCATCTAAGAATGTGGTATGGAGAAGCAGACTGTACTGCAGACAGAAAAAGAACATCATTGAATCACCAGCTTAGAGCATCTGTACCCAAAGCCTCCTATCTAAATCCCTTTTCAGGCTTGGTGGAATGTTAGAGTTATGGCTGCTCTTTGCCTCGCAAGGCATGACATGGTAATGTCCCAACCTCTAGTGGTCACTGAGGTACTAATCCAATGATGATTATATACTTGAAAGCTCTAGGTGTGTTTTCTGTTTATTTTTGTAAGACTGTGTAAGTTCTTTTGTTTTTTGACAGTGCACGGATGGATCAGGAGTGCAAAAAACAGTTTGCTATTCTCTTCACCAAGGTAAGAATAATGTGTGTGCATGATAAAAGAAATGTTATATGCTAACAAAAGTAGAAAAAAAGAATAATTGAAGAAAATATAATGTATTGAATGATCAGTCATCTGCTTTGAATGCTCAGCAACTTGTCAGTTTCTTAAAGTTTTGTGTGTAAATGCATTCTGACATTGATTAAACTTTTCTTATGCTTTGCCAAATCAAGGGGCTCATTGCAGGATTATTTTGTAAGCAAATGTCTACAATGGACATAATGTGAAACTGATCAGTTGAGCTTACAATGCTTTCAAATGCAAACTCGTGTAGAGTTGATGCCAGAGAATGGACATTGAATTGGGCTGGTGGTACTTGGTTTGGTGAGAGCTTGATTGATACCCCCATACTTACTTCTTTAATTTCCCTTTACATACTTGTGCTGCAGCTTTATCCGCAGCTGATGCAGGCCTTTTGTGTGGATGACCAAGATCATGACGTGTCAGTTCTGTCCCTTACTGTCCAAATCTTTACAGTACCCAGCCTGGTAGGTGGCTAGCAGACTGGTTCAGGCTTAACAAGTTGTCTCTTTTGTTCCCACCTAGCTCAGTCTGCCCTCGCCAGGAGAGCTGCTGCCCATGCTTGCCCCAAAAGTGCTAGTGGTGCTGCTAGGGGGGTGGGGGTGGGCTAGTGGTGCTGCTAGGGGGGTGGGGGTGGGCTAGTGATGCTGCTAGGGGGGTGGGGGTGGGCTAGTGGTGCTGCTAGGGGGGTGGGGGTGGGCTAGTGGTGCTGCTAGGGGGGTGGGGGTGGGCTAGTGGTGCTGCTAGGGGGGTGGGGGTGGGCTAGTGGTGCTGCTAGGGGGGTGGGGGTGGGCTAGTGGTGCTGCTAGGGGGGTGGGGGTGGGCTAGTGGTGCTGCTAGGGGGGTGGGGGGGGGGCTAGTGGTGCTGCTAGGGGGTGGGGTGGGGGGGCTAGTGATGCTGCTAGGGGGGTGGGGGTGGGCTAGTGGTGCTGCTAGGGGGGTGGGGGTGGGCTAAACGCAGAAATAGGCAGGTGCTGTGCCTTGCGTCTTCATTGCCCAGCGTCAGTCCATGCAGGATGGATAGGTAGGCATGCTGTGGTGCCCCCTGTGGGGCCTCTGTCAGTGTGCATATCTAATCCATGGTGCCCCCTGTGGGGCCTCTGTCAGTATGCATATCTAATCCATGGTGCCCCCTGTGGGGCCTCTGTCAGTATGCATATCTAATCCATGGTGCCTCCTGTGGGGCCTCTGTCAGTATGCATATCTAATCCATGGTGCCCCCTGTGGGGCCTCTGTCAGTATGCATATCTAATCCATGGTGCCCCCTGTGGGGCCTCTGTCAGTATGCATATCTAATCCATGGTGCCCCCTGTGGGGCCTCTGTCAGTATGCATATCTAATCCATGGTGCCCCCTGTGGGGCCTCTGTCAGTATGCATATCTAATCCATGGTGCCCCCTGTGGGGCCTCTGTCAGTGTGCATATCTAATCCATGGTGCCCCCTGTGGGGCCTCTGTCAGTATGCATATCTAATCCATGGTGCCTCCTGTGGGGCCTCTGTCAGTATGCATATCTAATCCATGGTGCCCCCTGTGGGGCCTCTGTCAGTGTGCATATCTAATCCATGGTGCCTCCTGTGGGGCCTCTGTCAGTATGCATATCTAATCCATGGTGCCCCCTGTGGGGCCTCTGTCAGTATGCATATCTAATCCATGGTGCCCCCTGTGGGGCCTCTGTCAGTGTGCATATCTAATCCATGGTACCCCCTGTGGGGCCTCTGTCAGTATGCATATCTAATCCATGGTGCCCCCTGTGGGGCCTCTGTCAGTATGCATATCTAATCCATGGTGCCCCCTGTGGGGCCTCTGTCAGTGTGCATATCTAATCCATGGTGCCCCCTGTGGGGCCTCTGTCAGTGTGCATATCTAATCCATGGTGCCCCCTGTGGGGCCTCTGTCAGTGTGCATATCTAATCCATGGTGCCCCCTGTGGGGCCTCTGTCAGTATGCATATCTAATCCATGGTGCCCCCTGTGGGGCCTCTGTCAGTATGCATATCTAATCCATGGTGCCCCCTGTGGGGCCTCTGTCAGTATGCATATCTAATCCATGGTGCCCCCTGTGGGGCCTCTGTCAGTATGCTTATCTAATCCATGGTGCCCCCTGTGGGGCCTCTGTCAGTGTGCATATCTAATCCATGGTGCCCCCTGTGGGGCCTCTGTCAGTGTGCATATCTAATCCATGGTGCCCCCTGTGGGGCCTCTGTCAGTATGCATATCTAATCCATGGTGCCCCCTGTGGGGCCTCTGTCAGTATGCATATCTAATCCATGGTGCCTTCTGTGGGGCCTCTGTCAGTATCAGACCTGTTTACCCTTCCGCAATTTGCGGAAATCTTCTGATTTTGAGTCCGAGTCTTTGCTTTTACGGACGATCTTCCGGCCGATATTTCGCAGAAAAAATCGAAATCTTCCTCTTGAAGATCAAAACCTTCCGCATTTTTCTGGTTAGTTATCAAATCTTCCTCATAAGGGTTTTGGGGGTAAACAGGTCTGCAGTATGCATATCTAATCCATGGTGCCCCCTGTGGGGCCTCTGTCAGTATGCATATCTAATCCATGGTGCCCCCTGTGGGGCCTCTGTCAGTGTGCATATCTAATCCATGGTGCCCCCTGTGGGGCCTCTGTCAGTATGCATATCTAATCCATGGTGCCCCCTGTGGGGCCTCTGTCAGTATGCATATCTAATCCATGGTGCCCCCTGTGGGGCCTCTGTCAGTATGCATATCTAATCCATGGTGCCCCCTGTGGGGCCTCTGTCAGTATGCATATCTAATCCATGGTGCCCCCTGTGGGGCCTCTGTCAGTATGCATATCTAATCCATGGTGCCCCCTGTGGGGCCTCTGTCAGTATGCATATCTAATCCATGGTGCCCCCTGTGGGGCCTCTGTCAGTATGCATATCTAATCCATGGTGCCCCCTGTGGGGCCTCTGTCAGTATGCATATCTAATCCATGGTGCCCCCTGTGGGGCCTCTGTCAGTATGCATATCTAATCCATGGTGCCTCCTGTGGGGCCTCTGTCAGTATGCATATCTAATCCATGGTGCCCCCTGTGGGGCCTCTGTCAGTGTGCATATCTAATCCATGGTGCCCCCTGTGGGGCCTCTGTCAGTATGCATATCTAATCCATGGTGCCTCCTGTGGGGCCTCTGTCAGTATGCATATCTAATCCATGGTGCCCCCTGTGGGGCCTCTGTCAGTATGCATATCTAATCCATGGTGCCCCCTGTGGGGCCTCTGTCAGTATGCATATCTAATCCATGGTGCCCCCTGTGGGGCCTCTGTCAGTATGCATATCTAATCCATGGTGCCTCCTGTGGGGCCTCTGTCAGTATGCATATCTAATCCATGGTGCCCCCTGTGGGGCCTCTGTCAGTATGCATATCTAATCCATGGTGCCCCCTGTGGGGCCTCTGTCAGTGTGCATATCTAATCCATGGTGCCCCCTGTGGGGCCTCTGTCAGTATGCATATCTAATCCATGGGTCCCCCTGTGGGGCCTCTGTCAGTATGCATATCTAATCCATGGTGCCCCCTGTGGGGCCTCTGTCAGTGTGCATATCTAATCCATGGTGCCCCCTGTGGGGCCTCTGTCAGTGTGCATATCTAATCCATGGTGCCCCCTGTGGGGCCTCTGTCAGTGTGCATATCTAATCCATGGTGCCCCCTGTGGGGCCTCTGTCAGTATGCATATCTAATCCATGGTGCCCCTGTGGGGCCTCTGTCAGTATGCATATCTAATCCATGGTGCCCCCTGTGGGGCCTCTGTCAGTATGCATATCTAATCCATGGTGCCCCCTGTGGGGCCTCTGTCAGTATGCATATCTAATCCATGGTGCCCCCTGTGGGGCCTCTGTCAGTATGCATATCTAATCCATGGTGCCCCCTGTGGGGCCTCTGTCAGTGTGCATATCTAATCCATGGTGCCCCCTGTGGGGCCTCTGTCAGTGTGCATATCTAATCCATGGTGCCCCCTGTGGGGCCTCTGTCAGTATGCATATCTAATCCATGGTGCCCCCTGTGGGGCCTCTGTCAGTATGCATATCTAATCCATGGTGCCTTCTGTGGGGCCTCTGTCAGTATCAGACCTGTTTACCCTTCCGCAATTTGCGGAAATCTTCTGATTTTGAGTCCGAGTCTTTGCTTTTACGGACGATCTTCCGGCCGATATTTCGCAGAAAAAATCGAAATCTTCCTCTTGAAGATCAAAACCTTCCGCATTTTTCTGGTTAGTTATCAAATCTTCCTCATAAGGGTTTTTGGGGGTAAACAGGTCTGCAGTATGCATATCTAATCCATGGTGCCCCCTGTGGGGCCTCTGTCAGTATGCATATCTAATCCATGGTGCCCCCTGTGGGGCCTCTGTCAGTGTGCATATCTAATCCATGGTGCCCCCTGTGGGGCCTCTGTCAGTATGCATATCTAATCCATGGTGCCCCCTGTGGGGCCTCTGTCAGTATGCATATCTAATCCATGGTGCCCCCTGAGGGGCCTCTGTCAGTATGCATATCTAATCCATGGTGCCCCCTGTGGGGCCTCTGTCAGTATGCATATCTAATCCATGGTGCCCCCTGTGGGGCCTCTGTCAGTATGCATATCTAATCCATGGTGCCCCCTGTGGGGCCTCTGTCAGTATGCATATCTAAGGCATGGGTTTAATGCTCCAAAAGAAAAGATGGTTCTACCAAAAAAAAAGATGCTTTCACCAAAAGAAAAGATGATTTTTCTCACTTTGACTGAATTGCCAAAAGAATAGCTGATCGACCAAAAGAATTGCTGTTCAGCCAAAAGAATTGCTGTTCAGCCAAAAGAATTGCTGTTTAAGCAAAAAATTAATTGAACTGGCAAAAGAATTGCTGTTCAAGCAAAAGAAAATATAATCGGGCAAAAGAAAAGGTGCTCCAGGCAAAAGAAATGGATTGTTGTTCACCAACACTCTAAAAAGGAGTTTAAGTGGTGTTCACTCATTAATTTCGAGAGATTATCATTCATCACATTCAAAGTCAGTGTGATTGATGGTCATTGTTTGAACTCAAAGATTTTGCTGAATGAAACAAGATTGTGTCAGTTGAAAATGGAATTTGATGGGAGAGAGATGGCAGAGATGGCTACAGATTTTGAGAGGATCGACCCAGTCAAATTAGACACTTCGTCGGAGTCTGACAGTGAGCCACCAGCTAAAAGAAGACGGGGAGCAGCAAAGCAATGGACCAAAGACCAAGAATTTCAATCTGGTGAAGATTCAGCAAGCTACATGACGGAGGTATGTTTTTGCTTTTATTTTGTTGTCGCGTTTCTGTTTGTTGTATTTGGCTGTTGTATTTATTCAAACTTGTTGTACCGTACGTACGTATAATGTCTTAAGTACATAACTTCACCATTTTTGCATTGAGGTATTACTGACAAGTTGCTGTTTTTCTTGCAGGATGGCAGATGGAAGGTCTACACCATAACGAATACCACAGACGGGCGGAAGGTTTACTACAAGTGCAGTGCGGCCGGGTGTGAAGCTGAAGTGTTTCTTCTGTACAAGGCAGGAGACTACGGGCGTCCAAAGCAAGCCAAACCAGCCCTCATCAGGCAGTGAACCACAAGGATGGATTCCCAGCAATAATTTTTTTGCTGAAAATATCATTTTTTTGGTTAAAATCAAATTGTTTTTGGATGAAATTTATTTTGGGAGTTTGATCTCTTTTTTTGCTTGGAGCATCTATTTTTTTGCTTGGAGCATTTATTTTTTTGGTGGATCAGCCGATTTTTTGATGGGATATTTTTTGCTAAATAAGCAATTCTTTTGGTGAAAGCATCTATTCTTTTGGCCAATAAATTTAAAGCCCATATCTAATCCATGGTGCCCCCTGTGGGGCCTCTGTCAGTATGCATATCTAATCCATGGTGCCCCCTGTGGGGCCTCTGTCAGTATGCATATCTAATCCATGGTGCCCCCTGTGGGGCCTCTGTCAGTATGCATATCTAATCCATGGTGCCCCCTGTGGGGCCTCTGTCAGTGTGCATATCTAATCCATGGTGCCCCCTGTGGGGCCTCTGTCAGTATGCATATCTAATCCATGGTGCCCCCTGTGGGGCCTCTGTCAGTATGCATATCTAATCCATGGAAAGGGGCTGTGGACCAGACTGCGTCCCCTGTGAGTCCTTTAAACCTCTTTTATACACAGATTCTTTAGCAACTGCACAAAGACATTGATGGTTTTGTTTCTGAGATTCATTTGAGTTTTGTCATGCTTTGCAATTGGAATTCTCTGAATAGGGAATGTGTCACACTGAATGATTGAAGATGGCTAACATTTATAGTGCAGTAGGGAATAAATATCTTGTGTCATGAATTCTTCATGTGAGTTTTGGGCACTTTGATCTCTGGCAGTCACTGTGCAATGAATTGCATATAGTTTCCCACTAGTTGCAGCCGGTGTTTTTACTTGTCCATCAAGATGGATCTGGATTGGAAGCCCTTTTATATGTGCCTTCTTTGTGTGGAGCCAATGTCTGGACTGCTTTGCCAGGGGCAAGCTTGTAGTCTCTAGAAGAAGAGGAGTGCAGGGATATTGTTGGTGCCTGCTCGACAGGTCCAAGCACCAGATTGCACGACGGTGCTTTCAGTCTTGCTCACTGACCTCTGTGAAGCAAATGATATCATCAGTGTAATGTGCAGTAAGCCAGCAGGAGTTGTCTCCCTTCAGCTTCTGCTGCATGCCAAAATTGAAGAGGGTCACAGGTGGAAATTCGTGTGATAGGAACATACTGTACTGCAACAGTTTGAGTAAGAAAGTTCTTTGATGAAGAAAAGGTTCTAAAATCGAAATATTCTGGTCTAGAAATTACTCATGAACACCTAGAGAACTTTTTTAACAGAACTTTGTAATAATGGAGAGGTCAACTTGTCTGAAAATGTTAGAATGTGTGATGTTCCAAAATGTAACCTGCAGCTCCACAGCAGGAAGTGATTTTTGGTCTCTACTACAATGAACTGTCAGACAATACATCTTCTCAAAGTAAGTGGCAAGATGTATGAAGGTCTTGGAGCAGTCCTGGTACATTGAACCCCTGACCCCCAGTCATGAGACAACTACATGAGATGCACAGTGGAACAGTGTTGCACTTGATGAAGCAGATTAGGCCTTGCTGCCTTGGAACAGGAGCAGAGGCTGACGTACACTGTGACTATTGGCACGGGCCATGGGGCTTGCTGTCAGCCCTCCTCCGATGGCCAGACTGAGCTGGGCAGGACACCGAGTGAAACATGTCTTGGTTTGAATGGCTGTCATACTGTTACACTTGACATCTTGTTTTATTTTCTATCACTATGCCACGCTCATGAGGGACTTTATTCGAGATGACCATTACCGCCCCATGTCCATTACTTCTCTCCCTGTCCAAATTTTCACAGTCCCCACCTTGGTATGTTCAACGCAGGAGTCCTTTTCCCTTTCCTTATTGAATCTGACCACAACTAGCATGTTTCAGTGTTCTCTCGCCAAACCTAATGTGTCGCATGAAGTAACAGCATTTGTTGGCATTGTTACTGACCCAATGGAAACTTGAAGAAATTTGTGCATTTCATGATTGCCCCCATTCTTCCCTGTTGCAAACACATTGAGAATCCACGGATAGAACTGCTTTCATTCAGAGTGTGTGTGATAGAATAATGATACAGGCTGCTCTTATCAACTGTGTATATGGTAGAGAACTGAGAAAAAGGCAGCTTTCAGCCAAAGTGTATGTGGTAGAAAATGAGAAAGAGGCTGCATTCATTCTAAGTGTATGTGGTAAAA
>JAWQFJ010022127.1:2500-12500 GCA_034096865.1 Theodoxus fluviatilis
AAATAGAAGGAAAGAGGAAGAGGTGAATAGAACATAAGAAAGGAAGGGGAGGAAATAATGTAAATCAAGCTAGAGAGTTTTTGGTAAGAAAGGACAGAAAATTTTAAGATTAGATGAATCTAAAATAGGAGTAAGTATTTAGACAAAGACTGATAAAAAAGTGTATACATGTATGATTGATAGTAGATAATATAATTGAATAGATCAATTTTGTTTTCACATAGAGAGGATTTGAACGGGGGTTTTGCGTAGCTATTATTTTTTTATTTTTTATTTAGTTTGTTGTATTATTTTGTTTATATTTTTTGTTTTCTTTTAATTTACAATTTTTTATTATTCTTATTTTTTTTTTGATGTTGTACAGTTGTATAGTTTTTAAATATTTGGGTTGTTATTTGGTATTTAATTTTTTTTTATTTTTAATTCTTTGAAAAAAAGTGAAAAATAGGTGGATAGGAAGAGAGAAGAAAGAGATGGAGTAAAAGAAAGGAGCAAAAAAAAAGGGGGGGGATTTGATTAAAGACTGGAAAATAGGAGGGCCGTGTAAAGGATAAAAATTAAGAAAAATGAAGAAAAAAGATTTCTGGCATATGGAAAAAAGAAGAGAGTAAGAGAGCAGACTGAACAAAAGATGCGATTGCAAAGCGCAAAATCAGTGGTAGAGAGAGGAGGAGAGAAAAAAAAGGGAAAGAAAGCAACAGAATTTGATAAGCGCAAGTTTGTAATTGTTAGCATGCTCAAAAATAAGAATTTACAAAAGGAGGATACGAAAGAAGAGAAGGTAGGAAAACAGAAATCGTGACGACAGAGATTATTTAAACGAGAAATTTTAAGGAGCATTGAAGTTCATAAAGTATAAAAAACATATGAGAACACCAGATGTATAAGATAGGATAAAATAGAGGAATATTTTGAGAGAATTAAAATGGAATTGTAAATGGAACACGAAGAGGAAGTAAAATTAGTACAGGTATACAACAGGCTAGAATAAAAATATAGAGAATTAAAATTTGATTTTCAAAAAGAGACAAAAAAGGGGAGTAGGAAGATGAAAAGTAGGACAGAGACAAATAAGTAATGAGATGGGTTAATTAAATTTTGAGATTAGAAGGTGGATAATCCTAACGAAAGGGATGAAAGATTAGAGAAATTATAGTATAGAGAAGTTGTTATAAAGAAGAAAAGATTAAAGAGATTAAGAGATGTAGAGTAAACTTGACTGATACTGGGGAGTAAAGGGAAGATAGATTTTTGGATTTTTAAAAGGTTAGAATGAAAATAGTAGATGGTGAGGATTAGTGCAGAAAAAATTTGAAAGAAAAAAGTTTTTAGTTACTGAAAGGGGTTTTAGTTTTTTTTGGTTCTTTGTTTATCTTTTTTTATTTTTTTGCGTATATGCTATTTATTTATTTTTTTTATAGAATTGGTGAGTAAAAAAAAGGAGGGAGCTAAAAAGGCAAAAGAGAAAGGAGTATTAGCCAAAAAAAAGATTCAATTTTATTTATTTTTTTCAAAATAGCATTAGTATATAGAAACAGATAAAAAGGCAGAGGCTTTAACAATAGAAAATGAACAGGAAAAAAGAAGATTGATTTTTTGAAAGACCATTGTAGAGCAGGAGCTGAATGAGAATGCATATGAGAAAAGAAAGATTTCGAATAAGAAAATTTTTTTTAAAAAGAGAAATTGAGTTAGAAATTTATAGGGAAAGGGAGACCAAGAATTTAAACAAGAAATAGTACAGCTAAGAAAAGAAAAAAAAGAGAGGAAAATTGAGGTAAGCGAAATTAGAAGTGGAACAAGGAAAAAAAGAGCTAAAAATTTTTTGAAAAAAAGGTTTTTGTAAAGTTATTTCTTGTTTGTAGTGTGGTATTGTAATGTTAATTTTTATTATATCTTTTTGGTTATATTTAAAATTATTATGTCGTTTTTGTATGTTTTTACTTTTGCCTGTTGATAAATATTGAAGATTTGATGTGAGATTAAAGAAACTAAGGTAGATGTAAAATAAGGGTATGAGAAATGAATTTTGGAATTTGGATAAAGCTTTTATAAAGAAAAGGAAACATATAGCATTAGAGGATGAGGATGAGATTTTAGGTGACATTTGAAAGAGATGAAAAATAAAAAAATAGAAAAGGAAAAAACAAATAGAAAAAAGAAAAAAAAAAGAAAAAAAAAACAAAAAAAAATATAAAAAAAAAATAAAGAAAAACAAAAAAAAGAAAAGAAAAGAAACAAGAAAAAAAAAAAAAACAAAAAAAAAAAAAACAAAAAAAAAAGTCTAAAAAAAAAAAAAAAAAAAAAAAAAAAAAAAAAAACGAAAAAAAAAAAAAAAAAAAAAAAAAGAGAAAAGCAAAAAAAAAAAAAAAAAAAAAAAAAAAAAAAAGCAGAAAAAAAAAAAGAAAAAAAAAAAAAAATAAAAAAGAAAAAAAAAAAAAAAAAAGAAAAAAAAAAAAACAAAAAAAAAAACGGAAAAAGGAAAAAACAAAAAAAAAAAAAAGGGGAGAGATTTATGAATAGGATAAGAGAGAGAGTACGAAAAGGAAGAATGGTAAGATCGGGGAATTGAAAAAAGTGATAGAGTAAAAGAGATGGAAGAAAAAAAATTGTGAAGGGAAAAAATGATGAAAGGGGGAGTTGCGGAGATTATAAAAATTGAAAAAAGGGAATAAGATAAATTTTGAAAAGGAAAAAAGATAGAGAAGAATTTGACATTTTAAAAGAAGATGAAAGAAAAGAAATATAAATGAGAAAGTAAAGAAACTAAAGATTGGGCGAGATTCGAAGAAAAGGCGAATTTAAAGTTTTTTGGAGAATGCAGAGATAATTGAAAATAGGGTAAAAATTTAATATGAAATGAGAAGGGAACAAAGAAACAGAAATATTTTTTTAGACAAAAAGAAGAGGCGTACACAAAAACAAGGGTTATAGTGGATTCGATAAAAAAAGAAAATTAGCGAGATATAAGAAGAGTAAAATTAAGGACGACAGTTGAACAAAAAGAGGAATCAATGAAATGATGTTAGAATTTAGTTGAATTAGATAAGATTGGTTAAGAAAAAGAATTTTGGCAGAGGTGTAAGTGAGCATAGAGATGAAGGGTAGGAGCAAAGAGAGATCAGATTTTTTAAAAATGAGATTTGGAAACGGGGGGGAAGGTGAGGAGTATTGATTTTTGAGGAGGCGGGGAGTATTTAAAGAAGAGGAGAAAAATTTAATACATATCACAGAAGGTTGAGGGATGTTGATAATATGAAGTGAGAGGAAAGAGAAAAAGAAAAGCAGGATAGTCTATGAGAAAGAGATGATTTTTTTTAGAGAAAAGAGCTAGTGTAAATTTGATAGAGAGGTATGGGATTTTGATGTGAAGGAAACAAAAGATTAAGAACAAACGAGACAATTTAAAAAAAGGGAAAAAGAGGAATTTTTTTTGGACAACAGCTGAAATTTTGAAGGCAATAAAGGTTTGGTTGTATTATTATATTTTAAATATATTTTTTGTATTATTTTTTTTGGTAGGTTGTTTGAAAGGGCGTAAAAGAAAATAAGAGTTAAAAAAGTTGAAGTTCTTGGTTGGTGTGTGATGTTTTGTGTTTTTAAAAAGGTTTTTGGATTGTATATAAGAAGCCGTTGTTGTGGTTTATGTGTATATTTTTGTTTTAAAACAGGGTTGTTATTATTTTTTTTAAATTATATTTTGTTTGTATTTGCTTGTTTTATATTTTTATGTAATTAATATTTATTTTGAAATTTTGTCTAGTACTGATTTGGTTTGTATTTGAAAAAGCATATGAATTAAAGAGTGATATTGGAGACTTTTTAATAAAAAGGGGGATTTAGAGAGGTAAATTTACATAAGAAAAAAATGTGATGACAATTAGTATTGTTAAGTGAAGGTTCAATGGATTTAGAATTATCAGAGTAATTTGGAGAAAGAGATGAAGATGCAGACGAAAGTAAAAATGACAAAAATAATTCAATGAATCAAAGAATGGAAACCATGATAGATAAAAATAAGTGTATTAAATTATTTGGATATTAGATGAAGGATAAATAAAGGGAGAAGGACAGAAGGAATGAATTTAATGGAAGAAACTACCACACCACCACACACGGTGCGACAAGCGAATAATAGAGCGAGAGAGAGATACCAGAGAGAGAGAGATTTGATTAGGTAATGGAAATGATAGAAGTGAATAAGTTGAGGTTAGAATTAATAATTGAAAAATTTAAAGGAATGGTTGTATGGGTAAGCTTAAAAATGATGTGGAAGAGAGAAACCTATGAAATTCGGTTCGTAATTTTTTATTTTTGTGGCTTTTTTTTTTTGGTATTAATTGGTATTTTGGTTATTTTTTGATTTTAATGTTTTTTGTTGTAAGAGTAAAACAGTGTTTTTGAATTTGCAGAGAAAAAAGTTGTAGTTGTTTTTTTTATTTTGGTTGGTGTTTTTGTCTAAAGGGAAGTTGTTGTTTTTTAGTACATTTTGGCTGAAAGTTGTATTTATCAAACTCTTAAATAAGTTTACAAACTGAAGTGACGTGGATGTAGCGGTCACACAAAACTCAATTCACTGGGGGAGACTGAATTAAGATTTTCTGCAATAAAAATGCTCGACAGTTTGCGATGCAATCTTTTCGACGGTACGTGATGATTAAAATTTCGGTACCGATCAATTTAATTTCTGCTTTAGTTCACCATCGATGTGCAAGCTACGCGTTAATTTACGTTTGAATGTTTTAGCGGGTTAAAGAAGAAAAGAAACAAACAATAAAATGCAAAAATGCCTTTAAAAGCGTTGATTCCACAGATTGTTTATGTTTAATTCAACGAATCCGAAAATTAATTATGCCCGTTGTGCAAATAATTCTTTCGGTGAGCGAGTGAGTTTTGGAATGCCGAGCCAAGGCAATGTGATACAATATTCATTCCCCAACATTTATCAAACAGAAATATATTCGTGCCACTCTCTTCTCATGCAGCGATCTTGATGTGTTCAGATAAAACATTGGACTTGAACTAAGGAAGTGAAAATGTGTCGAAATTCCTTGTTGCAATGAACGCTCTTAGTCTTAGTCTTACTACGACGATCTTGTATGTCCGTCACAGTACATAGATGACAGAAACAAACGTGTTTGTGCTCCGTTTTGAAAGGGTCGCCAACAAGGATTGCATGGACATGATGTAAAAAGCAGTCAAGTAAGCCCTTGCAAGTACCGCTTCGTGGCATTTAATGAAGTTAATCGCTTCGAACTATCTACGTTACAAGTGCAACGTATATCCCGATCCTTAAAAAAGACGCGTTCACCAACAGGATTAATTTTGTTATTACATTATCTTGCATTGCTGGGCCGCAAGGACACGACCATTTCGAGAGAGCTGATGTTTTTGTATAAATTTGCGATGGTAGTGAATCTACAAACGCTTCTTGATTGTTCCGAAAACCACGAGAAATAATTTTGACTGGTCGGAAAATAAAAACTACATCCCATCCTTCGATTAACTTGGAAAGTTGCAGCTTATTGACAATGTGTGTGTGTGTGCGTGCGTGCGTGTGTGGGTGTGGGTGTGTTAGAGAGAGAGAGAGAGAGAGAGAGAGAGAGAGAGAGAGAGAGAGAGCGAGAGAGAGAGAGAGCGAGAGAGAACGAGCGAGAGAGAGAACGAGCGAGAGAGAGAGAGGGGAGAGAGAGAGAGAGAGAGAGAGAGAGAGAGAGAGAGAGAGAGAGAGAGAGAGAGAGAGAGAGAGAGAGAGGAAAGAGAGAGAGAGAAAGAGAAAGAGAGAGAGAGAATGTTTTGAATTGTTGTTTCATTCATAATAAGCCGCACCAAACAGCTTCTGGCAGATGATGTGGGCGCACAACGCTTTCTATGTCAACTAATGCTCTCTCGTTCAGTGGCAGCAAGTAGTGAGGATCAAGTTGTCTTTGTGCTGATTCTGCATAGAGAAAAAGCTGTCGTTGCTAACTTGGACGCGAACATCATGTTTGCATCAGCCTCTGTCCTGTGCGAAGGCTACATGCGCGTTTTGTGTGTGCGTTCCTTTGTTTAAGGGTGTATACTTGTGTGTGTGTGTGTGAGCGTGTGTGTGCGTGCGTGTATGTGCGTGCGTGTGTGTTTGTTTGTGTGTGTGTGTGTGCTTTTGTGTGTGTTTACATATGTTTTGTGTATGTGTGTGTGTGTGTGCATGAGTATGCGCACGCTCGTGTGCATATGGCGATATGCATTTGTTTGTGTGGGCGTTCTTGGGTGCGAATGCCCGTGTGTGCGTTATATGTGCGCACGCATACGGGGGAATTTTTTGACTCACATGCGAAGCAAAAGTGAGTCTATGTACTCACCCGTTTCGTCCGTCCGGGCGTCCGGGCGTCCGTTTAAAACTTTAACGTTGGATTTTTCTCGGAGACTGTCTATCCACACCCAATTTGGCATGATGGTGTATGATGACAAGGCCTCAAAAAATATACATAGTGACTTGACCTTGCTTCAAGGTCAAGGTCACATGGGCCATAAATGTTGTCTAAAAAACAGCAATTTTCACATTTTCTCAATTTTCTCTGAAGTTTTTGAGATTGGATACCTCACCTATACATGGTATATAGGGCAAAATAAGCCCTATTTTTTGATACCAGTTTGGTTGTTCTTGCTTCAAGGTCAAGGTCACAGGAGCTCTTTAAAGTTGGATTGTATACATATTTTGAAGAGACCTTGACCCTGAACTATGGAAGATAACTGTTTCAAACTTAATAATTATGTGGGGCACATGTTATACTTTCATCATGAGACACATTTGGTCACATATCACCAAGGTCAAGGTCACTTTGACCCTAATGAAATGTGACCAAATGGGGTAGTGAATTACAAAAAGTGACCATATCTCATGGTAAAAAGTGCCATTAAGCACCATTGTGCTTCCTATGTCTTGAATTAACAGCTTTGTGTTGCATGACCTTGAATGACCTTGACCTTGGGTCAAGGCCACATGTATTTTGGTAGGAAAAATGTGTAAAGCATTTCTTAGTTTAGTGTATGATGTCATTGGTAGGTTAAGTTGTTTGACCTTGACCTTGAAGGTCACCTGAAGGTCAAGGTCATGTAAAGGTCAAGGTCAAGCATGTGAGTCGTATGGGCTTTGCCCTTCTTGTTTCTGTAAGTGCGTGTATGTGTGTGCATGCGTGTGCGCACGCAGGAAATGAGAGTACATTTTTGAGTACTTGAATGTTTGTCCGTAAATGTGAGACCGCTCATATGTCCGCGTCAGGATGCGTAGTGGTCGCATCTTTATAGCCCCCCCCCCCCCCCCCTTACTCCTACCCACCCAAAAAAACTAGTTGTGGTTAAGGTACCATGACCCCCAAAAAGGTGGTGGTGGAGGTAGTAGGTCGGCCTGAACTTCATCATCATCATCACCATCATCATCATCATCATCATCATCATCATCATCATCATCATCATCATCATCATCATCATCATCATCATCATCATCATCATCATCATCATCCAGATTGAACACAAACCAAACTTCCTTTCACTAAAACTGTTTTTCTAAAAAACTTGTAGTGATTTCCCTGAGTGCTCATAGGGCAGGGAAGATGGGGCAGCACGCAGTTCGTTGTTTACGATTTTCATGCAGATATCAGGAATTTCCCCAGAAATATCTTGCCAAATCAAGTTTCACTCTTTAATAATAATAATAATAATAATAATAATAATAATAATAATAATAATAATAATAATAATAATAATTCTTCATAGTATTTATAATGCGCCTTATTCAGAGGTTCTAAGCGCACTTGACAACAGATAATACAAAAAAGACAGTACCATACACATTTGCATACACATGCTCTGCACCTACATAGTCAACCATACTTAGAAAAAACATACGACCCAACATTACGCAAACAAATCACAAATACGCAGTCAAGCAAAATATACAAGTATGTATACAAATGTCCAAATCAAATGTCCCTCGGGATGTTCGTCGTAGCAGATCTGTAGGCGCCGGCGGGAAGAGGAAGGGGGATAGCAATTGTATTATTTCAAAAACATAGCAAATTGTATTCTCTCAAAGGCATCTGCCATAGCTCTTTCGAGCGTCGATATTCTTCACCCGAGGGGACGGGCGCTGTATACGTTTCCTCTTCACCCGAGAGGGGACGGGCCCGGCGCTCTTCTCTTCTTCAGACGAAGGACGACGTAACGTTGGCGTGGAGGGTGACGCAACCATCGGAGTCTTCTGAGGAATGACGTAATTCTGCATTAAGGGTGACGCAATCATTGGCGTCTTCTGACGAATGACGTAACTGGCGTGGAGGGTGACGCAATCATAGGCGTGGCGGTAGATCTTAGGTGTTGTTTTCGCTGACGCTGAGTGCCGGTTTTCAGGGATATATATACCTTCAGCACGGCCGTCGTCGAATTCAGCCATTTCCCAGCCAATCACAGGGTCCATACATAAGTAGAGACCTTTCCCCCCCGCCAAGTCTCCAGTGTGGTGTTTCTCCCAAACAATGGAAGCACTCTTTCCTGCAAATGCAGGCATGGACGTTCATCTAAGGCCGGTGGAGCCATAATAATTCTCTATCATCTACGGCCGGCGGAGCCATAATAATTCTCTATCACATAACAGGTTAATCACAGCAAAGAAATAGACAAATTAATCCAAAGGGGGTGGGGTGGGGTGGGGGTGGGGGTGATCTCGCCATAGTGTGCCATGCCTGCCAATGCACGCTGACCATGAGGCGCATTCTGGTGGGACGCCCCAGCCTCTTTACCCTCCGGAAACTACTTACTAATATTTTTCTCCGAAATATATAGGGTTCCATTATCAGTGATACATTTTTTCGAATATCTGTTTTTGACTCACATGCGAAGCAAAAGTGAGTCTATGTACTCAGCCGTGTCGTCCGTCCGTCCGTCCGTCCTTCCGGGCGTCCGTCCGGGCGTAAAAAACTTAAACGTTGGATTTTTCTCGGAGACTATTAAGCCTATCAACACCAAATGTGGCATGATGGTGTATGATGACAAGGCCTAAAAAAACATACATAGTGACTTGACCTTGCTTCAAGGTCAAGGTCACAGGAGCCATAAATGTGGTCTCAAAAACAGTCATTTTTCACATTTTCCCAATTTTCTCCCACGTTATTGAGAATGGCGACCTTAGCTACAAGTGGTATATAGGTCAAAGCAAGCCCTATCTTTTGATACCCGTTTGGTTGACCTTGCTTCAAGGTCAAGGTCACAGGAGCTCTTCAAAGTTGGATTGTATACATATTTTGAAGTGACCTTGACCCTGAACTATGGAAGATAACTGTTTCAAACTTAATAATTATGTGGGGCACATGTTATACTTTCATCATGAGACACATTTGGTCACATATCATCAAGGTCAAGGTCACTTTGACCCTTATGAAATGTGACCAAAATGGGGTAGTGAACCACTAAAAGTGACTATATCTCATGGTAGAAAGTGCCAATAAGCACCATTGTGCTTCCTATGTCTTGAATTAACAGCTTTGTGTTGCATGACCTTGGATGACCTTGACCTTGGGTCAAGGTCACATGTATTTTGGTAGGGAAAATGTGTAAAGCATTTCTTTGTGTATGATGTCATTGGTAGGTTTAGTTGTTTGACCTTGACATTGAAGGTCACCTGAAGGTCAAGGTCATATAAAGGTCAAGGTCAAGCATGTGAGTCGTATGGGCTTTGCCCTTCTTGTTACTATTACTAATGATGAATTTGTTGTTTTACTTAATTTCAAATACATGTATGTTCTGCCCCTTAAAGGTTTTCTTGCTTGTTCTTCATTTACTTTATATGCTTATTTTAAATATATGTAAGATTGGCCTGAAATAGTCTTGAATTACAGGTTTATAGACTGTAAAATCTCAATCAGTCGGTCGGGCGGACGGGCGGGCGGATGGTTGGGCGGTTGATTGATCGGGCAGTTAGTCAGTCGGGGTGCTTTTCGTGCGTGTGTGGCACACAAAGCCCAGA
>JAWQFJ010022127.1:17500-27500 GCA_034096865.1 Theodoxus fluviatilis
TCCGGCGTCGGCGACGGCGACGACGACGAAAGTGACGACGACGACCACCAACGCCACCACCACCACCCCATCACCATCACTACCACCACGACGGCGATAATGATGACGACGACAGTTGCCATAACCACCGTCACACCTCTGCCTAGTACGCCAACATCCCGGTGGTGCGCCTGGCGGACAGACGGGACCTGCTCGCCTACCTCAATGGCGAGTCCGCCACCTCGGCCAGCATCGACAAGGGCGCGCACTTTGACCTCTCCCTCAGAACCATCCAGGTGTGTCTGCCTTCCAGATTGTTTCCCTTCCTTCTATCCATCCTTCCATCCTCCCACCTTTGCTGTCTGCCTGCCATCCTTTCTCATTGCATTCCATTCCTCCATTGTCCATACTATATTTCTTCTTTGTTATCTTCTTCCCTCCCCCACCCCTACCCTCCTCCTACCCCCACACCTCCTCCTCCCCCCACCCCTCCTTCTCCCCCCCACCCCTCCCCCATTCCTCCTCCCCCTACCCCCCTCTCTTCCCCTCCAGCTCCCAATTTTTCTTTTATTTTCTTCTTTCATGTCTTCCTAGTCTCTCCTCCGTTCTTCCTCTAACTCCCTTTCTCTTCATTTTTACTCCTCTATCCCGTTATCCCTTTTTTCTGTCTTTTCTATCCGCCTACATCGTTCCTTTTTTCATTCGTCTTCCTGATCTTCATCCTCTCTTCCTCCAACTCATTTTCACCCTCTTTTTCCAAGCTGTCCCGTTTTCGCACATTTCCTTCGTCTCTCCTTATCTATCCCCATCGTTTTCCTCGTCTCTCTTTCTTTCCATCTTCATTCCTCTGGCCTTTTTGCTTTCCTCTGCCGCTCCTCTCTGCGTCTGGCAATAGTACCACTAGCGTGTCTGGCAATAGTACCACTAGAATAGTGTGTCTGGCAATAGTACCACTAGCGTGTCTGGCAATAGTACCACTAGCGTGTCTGGCAATAGCACCACTAGCGTGTCTGGCAATAGCACCACTAGCGTGTCTGGCAATAGTACCACTAGCGTGTCTGGCAATAGTACCACTAGCATGTCTGGCAATAGTACCACTAGCGTGTCTGGCAATAGTACCACTAGCGTGTCTGGCAACAGTACCACTAGCGTGTCTGGCAATAGTACCACTAGCGTGTCTGGCAATAGTACCACTAGCGTGTCTGGCAATAGTACCACTAGCGTGTCTGGCAATAGTACCACTAGCGTGTCTGGCAATAGTACCACTAGCGTGTCTGGCAATAGTACCACTAGCGTGTCTGGCAATAGTACCACTAGCGTGTCTGGCAATAGTACCACTAGCGTGTCTGGCAATAGTACCACTAGCGTGTCTGGCAATAGTACCACTAGCGTGTCTGGCAATAGTACCACTAGCGTGTCTGGCAACAGTACCACTAGCGTGTCTGGCAATAGTACCACTAGCGTGTCTGGCAATAGTACCACTAGCGTGTCTGGCAATAGTACCACTAGCGTGTCTGGCAATAGTACCACTAGCGTGTGTGGCAACAGTACCACTAGCATGTCTGGCAATAGTACCACTAGCATGTCTGGCAATAGTACCACTAGCGTGTCTGGCAAAAGTACCACTAGCGTGTCTGGCAATAGTACCACTAGCGTGTCTGGCAATAGTACCATTAGCGTGTCTGGCAATAGTACCACTAGCGTGTCTGGCAATAGTACCACTAGCGTGTCTGGCAATAGAACCACTAGCATGTCTGGCAATAGTACCACTAGCGTGTCTGGCAATAGTACCACTAGCGTGTGTGGCAACAGTACCACTAGCATGTCTGGCAATAGTACCACTAGCATGTCTGGCAATAGTACCACTAGCGTGTCTGGCAATAGAACCACTAGCATGTCTGGCAATAGTACCACTAGCATGTCTGGCAATAGTACCACTAGCGTGTGTGGCAATAGTACCACTAGCATAGTGTGTCTGGCAATAGAACCACTAGCGTGTGTGGCAATAGTACCACTAGCGTGTGTGGCAATAGTACCACTAGCGTGTGTGGCAATAGTACCACTAGCGTGTGTGGCAATAGTACCACTAGCGTGTCTGGCAATAGTACCACTAGCGTGTCTGGCAATAGTACCACTAGCATGTCTGGCAATAGTACCACTAGCGTGTCTGGCAATAGTACCACTAGCGTGTCTGGCAACAGTACCACTAGCGTGTCTGGCAATAGTACCACTAGAATAGCGTGTCTGGCAATAGTACCACTAGCGTGTCTGGCAACAGTACCACTAGCGTGTCTGGCAATAGTACCACTAGCATGTCTGGCAATAGTACCACTAGCGTGTCTGGCAATAGCACCATTAGCGTGTCTGGCAATAGCACCACTAGCGTGTCTGGCAATAGTACCACTAGCATGTCTGGCAATAGTACCACTAGCGTGTCTGGCAATAGTACCACTAGCGTGTCTGGCAATAGTACCACTAGCGTGTCTGGCAACAGTATCACTAGCATGTCTGGCAACAGTACCACTAGCGTGTCTGGCAATAGCACCACTAGCATGTCTGGCAATAGTACCACTAGCATGTCTGGCAATAGTACTACTAGCGTGTCTGGCAATAGAACCATTAGCGTGTCTGGCAATAGTACCATTAGCGTGTCAGGCAATAGAACCACTAGCATGTCTGGCAAAAGTACCATTAGCGTGTCTGGCAATAGTACCACTAGCGTGTCTGGCAATAGTACCACTAGCGTGTCTGGCAACAGTACCATTAGCGTGTCTGGCAACAGTACCACTAGCGTGTCTGACAACAGTACCATTAGCGTGTCTGGCAATAGTACCACTAGCGTGTCTGGCAAAAGTACCACTAGCGTGTCTGGCAATAGTACCACTAGCGTGTCTGGCAATAGTACCACTAGCGTGTCTGGCAATAGTACCACTAGCGTGTCTGGCAATAGTACCACTAGCGTGTCTGGCAATAGTACCACTAGCATGTCTGGCAATAGTACCACTAGCGTGTCTGGCAATAGTACCACTAGCGTGTCTGGCAATAGTACCACTAGCGTGTCTGGCAATAGTACCACTAGCGTGTCTGGCAATAGTACCACTAGCGTGTCTGGCAATAGTACCACTAGCGTGTCTGGCAATAGTACCACTAGCGTGTCTGGCAATAGTACCACTAGCGTGTCTGGCAATAGTACCACTAGCGTGTCTGGCAATAGTACCACTAGCGTGTCTGGCAATAGTACCACTAGCGTGTCTGGCAATAGTACCACTAGCAGTGTCTGGCAATAGTACCACTAGCGTGTCTGGCAATAGTACCACTAGCGTGTCTGGCAATAGTACCACTAGCGTGTCTGGCAATAGTACCACTAGCGTGTCTGGCAATAGTACCACTAGCGTGTCTGGCAACAGTACCACTAGCATGTCTGGCAATAGTACCACTAGCGTGTCTGGCAATAGTACCACTAGCGTGTCTGGCAATAGTACCACTAGCGTGTCTGGCAATAGTACCACTAGCGTGTCTGGCAATAGTACCACTAGCGTGTCTGGCAATAGTACCACTAGCGTGTCTGGCAATAGTACCACTAGCGTGTCTGGCAATAGTACCACTAGCGTGTCTGGCAATAGTACCACTAGCGTGTCTGGCAATAGTACCACTAGCGTGTCTGGCAATAGTACCACTAGCGTGTCTGGCAATAGTACCACTAGCGTGTCTGGCAATAGTACCACTAGCGTGTCTGGCAATAGTACCACTAGCGTGTCTGGCAATAGTACCACTAGCATGTCTGGCAATAGTACCACTAGCGTGTCTGGCAATAGTACCACTAGCGTGTCTGGCAATAGTACCACTAGCGTGTCTGGCAATAGTACCACTAGCGTGTCTGGCAATAGTACCACTAGCGTGTCTGGCAATAGTACCACTAGCGTGTCTGGCAATAGTACCACTAGCGTGTCTGGCAATAGTACCACTAGCGTGTCTGGCAATAGTACCACTAGCGTGTCTGGCAATAGTACCACTAGCGTGTCTGGCAATAGTACCACTAGCGTGTCTGGCAATAGTACCACTAGCGTGTCTGGCAATAGTACCACTAGCGTGTCTGGCAATAGTACCACTAGCGTGTCTGGCAATAGTACCACTAGCATGTCTGGCAATAGTACCACTAGCGTGTCTGGCAATAGTACCACTAGCGTGTCTGGCAATAGTACCACTAGCGTGTCTGGCAATAGTACCACTAGCGTGTCTGGCAATAGTACCACTAGCGTGTCTGGCAATAGTACCACTAGCGTGTCTGGCAATAGTACCACTAGCGTGTCTGGCAATAGTACCACTAGCGTGTCTGGCAATAGTACCACTAGCGTGTCTGGCAATAGTACCACTAGCATGTCTGGCAATAGTACCACTAGCGTGTCTGGCAATAGTACCACTAGCGTGTCTGGCAATAGTACCACTAGCGTGTCTGGCAATAGTACCACTAGCGTGTCTGGCAATAGTACCACTAGCGTGTCTGGCAATAGTACCACTAGCGTGTCTGGCAATAGTACCACTAGCGTGTCTGGCAATAGTACCACTAGCATGTCTGGCAATAGTACCACTAGCGTGTCTGGCAATAGTACCACTAGCGTGTCTGGCAATAGTACCACTAGCGTGTCTGGCAATAGTACCACTAGCGTGTCTGGCAATAGTACCACTAGCATGTCTGGCAATAGTACCACTAGCGTGTCTGGCAATAGTACCACTAGCGTGTCTGGCAATAGTACCACTAGCATGTCTGGCAATAGTACCACTAGCGTGTCTGGCAATAGTACCACTAGCGTGTCTGGCAATAGTACCACTAGCGTGTCTGGCAATAGTACCACTAGCATGTCTGGCAATAGTACCACTAGCGTGTCTGGCAATAGTACCACTAGCGTGTCTGGCAATAGTACCACTAGTGTGTCTGGCAATAGTACCACTAGCGTGTCTGGCAATAGTACCACTAGCGTGTCTGGCAATAGTACCACTAGCGTGTCTGGCAATAGTACCACTAGCATAGTGTGTCTGGCAATAGTACCACTAGCGTGTGTGGCAATAGTACCACTAGCGTGTCTGGCAATAGTACCACTAGCGTGTCTGGCAATAGTACCACTAGTGTGTCTATGCTAGTTCTATTATGTCAAAATGAACACCATGGAAATCTCTGTTTCTCACTCATGAAAACGCAGAGAAAGAATAAGAGGAGGAGGAAGAAGAGAAGGAGGATGAATAGATACAGCAGCAGCAGCAGCAGCAGCAGAAGAAGAAGAAGTAGAAGAAGAAGAAGAAGAAGAAGAAGAAGAAGAAGAAGAAGGAGAAGAAACAACAGCAGCAGAAGAAGAAGGAGAGGAGGAGAGGTAGCAGCAGCAGAATATGATCTATGAAATCCTTCTGTACACATTGTTAATATCCGCCATGTTTCTGCTTCAGGTCCAGTGCAAGCGAGTTGGGGACGTGGGAAGGGGAGACCGCAAGAGACCGAGGGGGGAGGAGCTGAGGAGAAAGGAGGGGATAGAGGCAGGTGGAGACAGGCAGAGGGTGGGGTATGCGGCCTCACTGCAGCCCTCGGCCTCCCAGAGCGGGGCGTCTTCCCTGCAAGAGGCCATGTCCATGGACAGAATCAACGCCATCAAGCGCAAGCGTCTGGCCAACAAGCAGACCAAGGTCAAGGTAAGGACTGGGTCAAACTAAAGATCCAGACCTCCATACCGTGGCTGCCTGCCGCTAAACAACTCCATCGTTTTCTGGAGTCCCTGCCTGCTGGGCTTTCAGGGCCTGCTTCAGTAGCTCAGCCAGGGCCTGCTGGGCTTTCAGGGCCTGCTCCAGTAGCTCAGCCAGGGCCTGCTCCAGTAGCTCAGCCAGGGCCTGCTCCAGTAGCTCAGCCAGGGCCTGCACCAGTAGCTCAGCCAGGGCCCTGCTCCAGTAGCTCAGCCAGGGCCTGCTCCAGTAGCTTAAGCAGGGGGCCTGCTCCAGTAGCTCAGCCAGGGGCCTGCTCCAGTAACTCAGCCAGGGGCCTGCTCCAGTAGCTCAGCCAGGGCCCTGCTCCAGTAGCTCAGCCAGGGGCCTGCTCCAGTAGCTCAGCCAGGGCCCTGCTCCAGTAGCTCAGCCAGGGCCCTGCTCCAGTAGCTCAGCCAGGGGCGGCCCCTAGCAGCCAAAGAGGCCACAAGAGGGCATGGAGACATGGTCAGATCATTCCGATCCAACCCTGGATTCAAACCACCCAGAAATATCGAGCCCAAACCACGCGCAACAAAACACAAGCAGAGGCATGTTTCCTAGATCCTGGATAGGCAATCCTAAGCAATCCAAAGCTACCCAAAGCAATCCAAAGTTACTCAAAGCTACCCAAAACAATCCAAAGCTACCCAAAGCTACCCAAAGCAATCCAAAGTTACTCAAAGCTACCCAAAACAATCCAAAACAATCCAAAACAATCCAAAGCAATCCAAAGCAATCCAAAGCTACCCAATGCTATCCAAAGCAATCCAAAGCAATCCAAAGCTACCCAAAGCAATCCAAAACTACCCAAAGCAATCCAAAGCTACCCAAAGCAATGCAAAGCAACCTAAAGCTACCCAAAGCAATCCAAAGCTACCAAAAGCAATCCAAAGCTACCCAAAGCTACCCAAAGCAATCCAAAGCTATCCAAAGCAATCCAAAGCAATCCAAAGCAACCTAAAGCTACCAAAAGCAATCCAATGGGGGGTTTCAGTGTAGACATGGCTGAAGATCAAGCTTTACATCGATTACGATGGACAAGTGAATGAGATAGTTTGTAGCGAAAACGAATATATGTAGGCTATCTCGAAATACTTTTTTGTCAATTGTTTGCAGAGTGATCTCTCGACAAATTCATGTTTACACATGCATGCGCGTGCACGTACACACACACACACACACACACACACACACACACACACACACACACACACACACACACAAAGGGAGAGACAAACAGACATGTTGGGTTTTATTTCTGTTCATCATTATTTTTTTTTACTCACATGCGAAGCAAAAGTGAGTCTATGTACTGAGCCGTGTCGTCCATCCGTCCGGGCGTAAAAAACTTAAACGTTGGATTTTTCTCGGAGACTATTAAGTCTATCAACACCAAATGTGGCATGATGGTGTATGATGACAAGGCCTCAAAAAACATACATAGTGACTTGACCTTGCTTCAAGGTCAAGGTCACAGGAGCCATAAATGTGGTCTCAAAAACAGTCATTTTTCACATTTTCTCAATTTTCTCTGAAGTTTTTGAGATTAGATACCTGACCTATATATGGTATATAGGGCAAAGTAATCCCTATCTTTTGATACCAGTTTGGTTGACCTTGCTTCAAGGTCAAGGTCACAGGAGCTCTTCAAAGTTGGATTGTATACATATTTTGAAGTGACCTTGACCCTGAACTATGGAAGATAACTGTTTCAAACTTAATAATTATGTGGGGCACATGTTATACTTTCATCATGAGACACATTTGGTCACATATCATCAAGGTCAAGGTCACTTTGACCCTTATGAAATGTGACCAAAATGGGGTAGTGAACCACTAAAAGTGACTATATCTCATGGTAGAAAGTGCCAATAAGCACCATTGTGCTTCCTATGTCTTGTATTAACAGCTTTGTGTTGCATGACCTTGGATGGCCTTGACCTTGGGTCAAGGTCACATGTATTTTGGTAGGAAAAATGTGTAAAGCATTTCTTAGTGTATGATGTCATTGGTAGGTTTAGTTGTTTAACTTTGACCTTGAAGGTCACCTGAAGGTCAAGGTCATATAAAGGTCAAGGTCAAGCATGTGAGTCGTATGGGCTTTGCCCTTCTTGTCCCTTGATACCGGCAGCGCTGAAAGACCTTTTATAACGGAATTTTATCTGGTAGAGGTGCTGCCGATACTCTACTGTTGCTGTTGTTGCTGTTGTTGCTGTTGTTGTTGTTGTTGTTGCTGTTGTTGTTGTTGTTGTTGTTGTTGTTGTTGTTGTTGTTGTTGTTGTTGTTGTTGTTGTTGTTGTTGTTGTTGTTGTTGCTGTTGTTGTTGTTGTTGCTGTTGTTGTTGCTGTTGTTGCTGTTGTTGTTGCTGTTGCTGTTGTTGTTGCTGTTGCTGTTGTTGTTGCTGTTGCTGTTGTTGTTGCTGTTATTGTTGTTGTTGCTGTTGTTGCTGTTGTTGTTGTTGTTGTTGCTGTTGTTGTTGCTGCTGTTGTTGTTGTTGCTGTTGTTGCTGTTGTTGTTGCTGTTCTTGCTGTTGTTGTTGCTGTTGTTGTTGCTGTTGTTGTTGCTGTTGTTGCTGTTGTTGATGATGCTTATGCCATCGTCATTATTGTATAGTTCTCTCTCATGTTCTTCCAAACTTTCATGCTCATCCGTTTTTATCATTCTTGCAATGATTCATTCACGATTCCATTATGCATATTCCTTCATACCTTTGTTCATTTCTCTTCGTTCTTTTCATCCATTTTAACAACGTTGTTATTCTGTCACTCATTCCATCATTCCTCCATCTGTCCATCCTACAGGGAGAGGGAGACGGAAGCACCGCTGGACAGGAGCCTCGTAGACTGCGGGAGGAGAACTGTGACGTCACACAGAGCTTCCGGAGCAAGGAACGCCCTGGCAGGACCCGTAACTCCATCCTGCAGAGCTCCAGCAAGGTCTGCACCTCCACCCACCCGTAACAAGCACCATCCACCCGCAATGGGCATCATCTACTATGACTACTTCACCCACCCGTAATGAGCACCACTAATCTTTAATTGGCATCATCTACTCATAATGAGTTTAATTCAGTTGTCATAAGCACCATCCACCCGTAATGCGCATCATCCATAAGCTTCATCCACCCGTAATGAGCATCATCTTTAATTGGCATCATACACCCATTGTGAGCATGATTCAGTCGTCAAAAGCACCATTCAGCTGTTATGAGCATCATTCACCTGTAGTAAACACCATCCACCCGAAAAGACCCACCACGTCTTCCTACCCAATTCGTAAGAGGCAAACAACTGGAAAAATCGTTACGTGACTTGCTCTAATTCTGACCAACTCTAATGACGTTTCGTGGTCGGTGGCTTTACATAGCCCACAGAGGCTGATTGGCCAGATGTCCATTTATCCATTCATCCATTCATCCATCCATCCACCCATCCACCCATGCATCCATCCACCCATCCACCCATTTATTCATCCATCCACACACCCACATATCCATCCATCCATCCATCCACCCATCTATCCATGCATCCATCCACCCACCCATCAACCCATCTATCCATGCATCCATCCACCCATCCACCCATTTATTCATCCATCCACACACCCACATATCCATCCATCCATCCATCCATTCATCCTTTCATCCATCCATCCATCCATCCATCCATCCATCCATTCATCCATCCATCCATCCATCCACCCATTTATCCAACCATCCACACCCCCACTTATCCATTCATCCATCCATCCATTCATTTATACATTCATCCATGCATCCATCCATCCATTCATCCTTTCATCCATCCATCCATCCCTCCATTCATTCATTCCTCTATCCATTTTTACAGCAATTCGCCAGGGACGTCTTCTCCATCCTGCAGTCGGTCAAGGCCAGGGAGGAGGGGCTGCAGCGCCACCTGGTGGTGGTAAAGCCCAGGCCCCCTGCTGTGGTGAGCTCGCAGTGCCTGTGTGACTGTCATGGCCGCGTCGACCTCGGTGTCACAGTAGAGAGTCATGCACTCTCCTTTCCTGTGTGTATCAGTGTCTGTCCATCTGTTTGCCTTCATTCTTGCCAGCCTGTCTCTTTCGATTACGCGTTCGTTCATCCATACATTCATTCTTTCTTGCATCTTCAATCTATCATCTATCTTTCTATCCATCCATCCATCCATCCCCATCCCATCCAACCATCCATCAACCATGCATCCGTCCGTCCGTTCGTCCCGTCCCGCCCCGTCCCGTCCTGTCCCGTCCCATCCCATCCCATCCCATCCCATCCCATCCCATCCCATCC